>JAKTXG010000011.1:0-206296 GCA_030561385.1 Suhomyces bribrorum | reverse complement strand
TAAATTATTCATAATTATCCTCCCCTTGTCCCCTCACGGGTTCCCTGTATGGGGAACCCGTGAGGGGGATATATTTTATTTAATATTTAATATCTTTAATTTAAATTATAATAAGATTTTGCGAAATTAGCGAAAATACCGGAAATAATATGAGGGGATAATCCTGGTGGAGTAGCACCAAAGAGACCAACTGTTGAAAGGTGGTAGAATTTACACTTAAACTTAGACATAAGCTCTCCCCCAGAAAAATCGTAGTAAATAGTAGGCTCAAGCAAGACAAAGAAGTCTTAACAACAACCAGCACGTCTCGCTCGAAGACAGACTAGTCAGGTCCCAAGAAAAGGCTTAATTCGAGCCTGTATTACTGTAAACGGATAATACTTGAACCATTCTACAGTTAAACAACGCCTTATGGGTATTGAGTAAAGTGCACAGCGACCTCGACAGAACTTCCTAATTAGGCAAGTTGTGGAACCACTTACACTTCCGAATCAGGAAATAGTGTGCCATGGTTTTTTGCGTCCAAAATACCTAACTAGGTGGTGAAACTATACTATTCATCCTTCACAAGTTTCCTAAACTAGTTATGATGTCGACAAGCCAAGACCTATTGTTACTTCCAACTCGACTGATCCTGATATAAATATGATTGAATTTCTGCTCCTTGTCAAAATTTTTTTTTATCATCAACATCGACTCAGTCTCTTCACAAGTCTCCAGTTTGAAAAAGAAAACCCTCTACTACTCGCTTATACAATGAAGTTCTCACAAGCCACCTTAGTCGCTATCCTTGCCTCCTGTGCCGTTGTTGGTGCTGCTCCAATCGAGCAAATGGGTTCTTCTGAAACCACCCTCGTTAAGAGAGCCGACATCAATGAAGTGCTCGATCTTTTGAGCGAACTCAAGCACATCAACTCCAAGAGAGACTTGGCCGCCACCGAAGAAGACTTTGCCCTCCTCGACAAGAGAGCCGACAGCATCATTGGTAACTTGATCAGTGCCTTGGCCAACTCTGGAATCATTGGTGACATTTTCCACACCTTGACCAGCGACCCACAAATCAGCGCCTCCATTGCCGCCATCATCAAGGGTGCCATCCAAACCGCCATTGTCCAAGGTCCACAATTGTTGTCTGCCATCTGGAACTCTGGTTTATTGCAAAAGTTGTTCAACACCTTGGTTAACGACGGTGACTTGAGAAACGCTTTGCTCGCTGCTGGTGAATCTCTTATCTCTACTGCTCTTGGTTTCCTTACTGGAAGCTCCAACTCTGCTCCAGCTGCTCCAGCTGCTTCTCCAGCTCCTTCCAAGCGTGAATTTGTCGACGAAAACGGCGAATACTTGTCTAAGAGAGACTTGGAATCCGTGGTTTCCGATGTCTACAACGAAATCAAGAACTCCGGTATCGTCCAAAACTTGGTCCAAAAGGCTTTGGCCAACCCTGAACAATCCATCAGCTTCTTGACCTCCGCCTTGAAGAACGGTGTTGTTCTCTTTGAAGATGTCTACAACTGGGCCAAGTCCTCTGGCTTGTTGAACTCTCTTGTCAACTCCTTGTCTAGCTCCAGCTCCGGTATCTTGTCCGAATTGGCCTCTTTCTTGGGTAACACCCTCAAATCTGGATCTTCTTCTAGTGCTGCTCCTGCTGCTGCTGCTGCTGCTCCTGCTGCTGCCAGTGTCCAAACCACTGCTGTTGCCAAGGCCCCAACCCCAGCTGCTACCCAAGCCGTTTCCGGTGGTACCACTCTTGCTGCCTCCGACTCCGACAGCAATGGTAACTCTGTGTACGCTCAATTGGCTGCTGAATACGGTGGATCCAAGAAGAGAAGAAACTACTAAACAAACAAACCAAAACTGTGTTTGTGAGTACTAAAATATCACATTGATTCCATTTTACGGATGGGTCTAATTATGCACATTACGAATCAACGGTTACACACAAAATACCCCAAAAAATTGCCTGGTGTGTTGGTGGTTCCTTAGTCCTTCTCGAAGCCGGAGTGCGATTTTATTCGGTGGTATGGTCTTGATCATACCCTATTTTTTGACTTGTTTGATTTAATTCTCCTCATTATTAATATTTTATATTTATTACTTAGTATACGTTAGAAATTGACTTGAAATTGTAAGCTTTTATCTCTGTCAAAGAATGCTGGGGTTTCTGTCTTCACCTCCAAGTTTTGTTTTCCACTTACCAACTTCCTACCAACAAGGACTGCTGACTTCTTGGTATTCTTGCCATTGCAAACTTTATTCTAGCCCCACAAACTCTAAAACTAAACTTTACTCGAAACTATACTCAAAAAGGCTTTTTGATATTTACTGTATGCCCCAAATCAGGTCTTACCAAGACTATGCCATCAAGATTGTACTAAAGAAGCAATTAGTACTGAGGGGATAAGAAAATTATTTAATTGGAATGGGCTGGTCCTTGGAAGTGCTATTATCTCCATGAACCAGGCAACTACTGAAAAACAACCTTAAAGAATTTCTCAAATTAGAAAGCCTCGTTCTAAATCATCCCGCTGGAGTGTTCGAGGCAACTATAATAATATTTAGCCATATAAACTTCGGAAAAAATAGTGGAATTGGCATTTTTCCATATTGTCTTATCCCGAGAAACAAATTTAGAACTGGAATGAGATTAAACAAGCACCAACACACCTCATCCTAGAATCAGTTCATTTTTCCAATTTTACTATTACAGGTATGAAGCGGATTACATAATAATTTAGCCATCGTGCTTCATCTTATTGAACGATTCCTATCCAATAGTATGAAGTACCCTACAACAGGCATGGAATTTATAGCATGTCACAGAATGTCAATCTCTATAACTCGCCACAAATTGTCATCTGTTCCCCAACAATATTTCATAATTAACCGGGTTTTTTAGTGCATACTATACAATAGAGGCATAAAATTGTGTTGCTTTGTTTAAAGATTTGTTCAAATCTCAATCCCCTGAATCCCCGTAGCAAAGAAACCACGCGGCCAAACAGGGTCTCATTCCTAATAAGGTGATTATTCTTGCGTGCTTAAAAGCTAGGGGTATTCTCATCAGATAACCACCAATCTAGTAGCCCTGGTGTTGCGAATACAATACCACCTAAAGTCTGCCGAAAAGACATACTTACGGATTGCAAATTTACATGCTCAGGACTTCGAAGGTAGGTGACGTCGAGCGACCGCATCTCCCTGTGATGATATTCTAGAATCCCTTCGTCCATGCGTATTAGGCTGCATAAATAATAACGGCCAAAGGCATCGCTTGTATATTAGAAATATTAAAAATCTATATCTGACAATTTGACGATAAAAATCAATGCTGCGAATAAGGCGCTATCCAACAGCCAGTTGCGTACCGCCTCAAACGCGTAAACACCACGGAGTCCTCCGGTAAGCCACCGAGATTGCCAACCAGGGACTACCATTTGCACGTCCATAGTGGGCAATTAGCTGACCCTCAATTGACACCTAGTTGACACATGCACCCAGCGCTGACACATGCACCCAACGCTAGCGCCAGTTCCAGGACAGATTTTTCTTGCGCAACCAGTGGTGCATGTCTACAAATTCTAGTTTGCGTAAACCCTGTTCTCTGTCTACCCTGTAGTTTTACGGCAGGTTAATCATTGTGGCTGCAGCTTTCCAGATCTAGCGATTAGGTTGGGGCAACAGGGCGATGTTTTACTGATGAAATAGGTCAAGGCCGCCAGTTCACATGATGACGCACGTTTCCCCAGTAACTGAATCTTCCTTACAGCGTATGCGAATGGTTAAAAGTAGAACACCAGTATGCCTCCCAAACACGTTGGATTTAATTGAGATTAAAAATCCTTTGAAAAGGTGTTGACTCGTTTATTCTTGTGCCGTGCTGAAGGTAGCCGAATGTCATAACACCACGTCTAATCTCGTCTCCAGCGAGGCATTGGTTCTCTTTAAGTGATTTTTGTGTATTTCCGCATGTTGGGTAGTTTTGGGGCGAACTTATGCAATGGGCGTCACTATGCACCATCAGCGTCTTCATACTAATGGTTTGTAGTAGAAAAAAGACGCAGTCTTTCCGCTACCGATAAAAATAATTACCATAATCCGTCTAATGTAGGGGCCTTATTTCGCCTAGGGTGGCTTCCCCATTCTTGGTATGTTCTATGCGTAAACGCTTCACATCACCATCTCATGTTTTGATTAAAATATAAATAGTGGTCTGATTTCCCTGACAACATTATATTTAAACGTATCGTCTATCCTACACATCATGTTATACGCATTGGCTACTCCCGGCTCAGCATTCAAACCTTCAATGAGAAAAGTACCTAATACTTGGAGACTTAAAAAATTCAAGGCCATCTACTTCGAAAAAGGTGGAAGTGCTGCCAGTTCAAGTGCCAGTTCGGCTGCCAGTGAAAGTACAACAGATTCCGGCTTTTCGGTAGAACTGAGTAAGGATTACTTTGTTTTTAATGAATAATTTCTACTACCAAACCCTTTAAACCAATATTCGAACTTAGGGAAAAACAAAAAAGTACGAGAAGGGAAGTTTTTGAAAAAAGTCTCAAATACTCATCCAAAGAAGTCTATCTACATTTAATAATTACTTCTCGTTCTTGTTCGATAGTTGGGTTTCAAGTGCACGACTTGAGTTGCGGTCTGAAGGTTAAGTCTGTAGATGTTGTGTGATTGTTTGTGTTTGGGATGTTATTTTTATCAGGTAAAACAGTGCTGGATTTCACTGAATGCACCCTTGACAAAATTAGACCCAATTAGACTTTTCGGTAGATAGCAAAGACTATGTATATTAATAAATGAGTAATGACAACCTGAAATAAAATTACCTCCACTGATTGAAGCAAGCAAGGGTTTAATTGAACCCTTCTCCTTAAAGTTCCGTTGGTGTCACCGCAGACAGGGTCGCCCGTGCATACCACAATGTACCGACACGCCGTTAGATAAGATAATATTGGGCCATTTGCGACATGCATCTGCACCTTTTATATCCAACCAGCGACTACCCTGGTGACCTCATACTTTTTCCGATTTCATTTCATCATGAATGCAACAAAGCGGTTTTATTATTCAAGCTTATCCAGTAATACCAACAGAATAACGGCTATAGGCTTACTGCCGATCGGTATACCCTAGTGCACGCATGAAATTTGATAGTTCCATGTCGAATATCCTGGCCATATATTATTTGCTAACTATACTAATGGCGCCGTATCTATAAAGGACCTAACCATTACCGCAACGGTTAGCTTGATATCTCGCTTGGCAAACCCGTTATTCTTTTTTTAAAAAAAAATAGGAGCATTTTGTCTATTTCATTGAAATGCATTTTGACTTCTTAGGCCGAAAAATTACGCTGATTATGTCACCTGGACAAGGGCCTCTAACAGTCAGTATTATGTATGAATAGACAAAATATTACAATGTGCCACAAGTAAAATCCCTCCCAACTCCAAAAATAATACAGGATATGATATATCAAATACCTTGTAAAGTTGTAAACAAACCAATTGCTATGGATAAAACTGCCAGGGCTCCTGGAACCACCCCTGATTGTGATGAGGCCGTAGATCACATGGTTCGTATATTTCAACAAATTTGAAAAATCTCAGTCGCATAATACAATAGAACTGTATTCGGATACCCTTGAAGTACCATAGTTCCGAAAATCGGTACCAACAACTCCATAAGCACAATTCGGTTGAAAACGTTTGTTTTCCATTTTACCAGAAGAGCTTCATTCGAAGTATCCCAACACCACACTCTAGTAAAAATAAGCCAGTGTAATAGACTAGCGTCGACTATTATTTAAAGTTCACTACTCAACTTAGTTAGTTATGCACAATTAAACTTACACACAATGAGGCACTCCTTCTTGATTATACTAGGCGAACTAAAATTTTTCGATGGGGATCACGAGAAATTGTCATATTGACCTCTATTGCTTCTTGAACATCCACCCAATTATTAGAAATACTTTGAAAGAGAAAGCCCTGAAATTTTCTGTCTGTCTGATTAACGTGAGCCACACCTGAGATAAACTATTTAATTGGCCAAAAAGTCTTTGATGAGATCTCAGTTACATAAGCAAACAGATTTTCAAAACCAAACTTTCCTTACCATCATATTCCGTGATAGTTTAGTGGCTAGAATTACCGCTTGTCGCGTGGTAGACCGGGGTTCAATTCCCCGTCGCGGAGTTCTTTTTTAGTTGTTTCTATACTTATATCTCTTGGGACTTTCTAATGTAAAAAGGTCGAATCTATTAAGTACTCGACGGTTATTTAGAGGTCCCTAAAACTTTAGTCTAATCTTTGAACCTTTTTGTAAGTGAATGATTATGATATGGCAAATCAAATCGGAAGTAGTATATTAGGCTTCTGAACTGGAGGATACCGCTATATCATTGCCGTCACTTGGGTGAAATCTTTCTGATATAGTGATAGTGTAATGGCTACCATTGCTACTAGTTAGAACAAAAGAAATTGAATTCTTCAAAAGATTAAGCGCAAATGGTTTAGTGGTAAAATCCAACGTTGCCATCGTTGGGCCCCCGGTTCGATTCCGGGTTTGCGCATTTTTTTGACCTTTTTTAAATGCCCAGTGTTCATTTTAACTGACAGAAGTTTAATTAAGGTTTATAACAACACTAAAAGTGACAAGGAAATTACTAATATGTTACGTAATACTACTGAAACTTCTGTTTAGTTCAAAAATATTTGATACTACTAATGATTAAAACTAATGCAATTTATTGAAGGATATAACTTTTATGGAGTTGAGGCTGAGCCTTCAGAGTAGTCTTCATGTTTTTCAGAATTTGAGGGATCCCATGCTGCGCTAGGAACTCTCAAACCACCGCCCATTCCAGAGATTGGACGGGCACCAAGGGCAGCTTCCTGATTTCTACGATCTCTTTCATGTTCTTTCCATCTCTTCATGATGATATGGGAAGAGTCAAAAATACCTTCGGCATCACCGTGACCCTTTTCACCACCTTGAACCACTCTTGTTTCACCCCAACTGAAATCGTCGAATTTCCAGAATGCATATACAGGTAAAACAAAATTCCAAATTGGTAAAGCAAGAAGATAGATGAGGAAATAGATGAAGTATGAGAACGACGAAACAGTGATGACAATCAAAAGACCAGGAAGACCAAAAATAACTGCCAAAAGTACCAAGGACATGACAGGGGTAGGATGCGACACAATAGCAAATACAATAACGTAGATAGTGAAACAAATGGCAGCTGGCAAAACCAAAGTACCAACCAAATCAATGAAAACCACAAACTGCATGGAAAAACAAAAAGTACCACACAAATCTTTGACCAAAACTAATTCAAACAAGTTATGAATAGTCGAGTTAATCCAACGACGACGCTGAGATAACAAAACCTTGAACAGATTAGGAACAACAGTTTTACAAGCAGCTTTGGAAACAAATAGTTGTTTTCTCTTGGGGAAAGTCCTCAACATCAATGAAGAAAGATAACGATCTTCACCCAATAATAACAAGTTCTTTTTATGTAAGGTGTCAACCACATTATCAGAATATCTTTCCACAATATCAGGATTGGCTAAAATAGGAACCCAGTACCCATCGTTACCCTTTGGAGCCTTAATACGGTACATACAGAAACATCCTGGTAAACAAGTGACACCACCAAACACGGCTTCGAAAGCCTTGGCTTGATGATGAGAAATATAATACTCGAAAACTTGAATGGCAGTGACCCACGATTCTCTCTTATTGGCAATTTTGGTCTCACCACATAAACCCATAACTTCAGGATCTTTAACCATTTCAGCAACCATATGAGTCAAACTATCAGGATAGATCTTGGAATCTGCATCAACCATTAGAACAATTTCATAAAACTCAGCCATTAGACCAGTGATTTTCCAAATAGTTGTCAACATACCATATTCCATTTCGGTCATTCTTTCATCAAACATAACCTTTTGCAAGAAAGACATCAAAATGATCTGGGAATCACGCTTACCTCTATTACCAGGCTTAGCAGAGCCTGCTTCTTCTGGAGTACCACACTTTACAATGGTAACAACAGGAACTCTTTGTTGTTTTTCTGGAGGAACAGTTGCATCGTCGTATTTATAGAATCCACCATAAACTTGAGCCATATTATGACGCTTGGAACCTTGGGCAACTGCAACATAAGACTGTGGTTGAACTTCATCTGGAGGAACGGTGAAATCATCCATCATACTTAAAGCAATTTCAGGGGTGGTTTTATCATTACCCGAACCCTTGATTAAACCATCACAAACAATAAGAATCATCTTATGGGAGTTGGGGAAATCGGTGACGGCAATCGAGTCTAAGGTGGTCCGTAAACCTTCTTCATCTTCGGAATAACAAGTAACAAGACAAATAGTGTGGGCTAATGGGAATCCAAAAGGCTGGTATTCTACGGGTGGTTGTGGGACAACGTCGGGGTGGATAATATCTGGAGATAACCCGACTTGATACTCATCATAAGTGTTGAAGGGATTATAAGTTGAAGCAGGACGATTTAACAAGTCGGTGGAGGAGCCGTGGTCATTGAGATAAAGGGTGGATTGTCTGGTTCCAGTACTCTTCAAGTTTCTTTTATTTCCACGACCGAGTAAAGCTGCTTGAGTATTCATGGTGCTATATTTAAACGTCTTGGACAATCTTTCGGGGTGATCATAATACTGAGATAATTCTGGTGCATTTAACCTAGTGTTGGCTCTAACAAAAACACTTTGTCTATTAGTCTTGTTAGATTTGTAGTTGGCTCTGGCCTTGAGGGGAACTTCTTTGATCCCATCGGTTGGGTTGCCATCAATGTCAGCCCAGTGATCGATATCCTTTTCTCTTTGAACAGCCGATTTTGCGCTTAAAACATTGACACCTTGTTTTCTGGAAATCACCACCTTGTAATAAACTGCCATGAGGAATCTAGCGACAACCACAGACAAGATAAACACCAAAGAACAGATCAAAACCACACTTGAAGCAAGACATCCAATGGTATCGGAATCAATGGTACCAACCTTGATAATTTCTGATAAACATCTTGCGGCTTGTCTTTGCTTTGAGTTGGTTAAAACAAGGGAAATATCATGACCAGTAAAAGTCTTGTCGTCTCTCAATTGGTCAAATAATTCAGGGTAGTTAACATCATCTTTGGAGATCCAATTGATCAAGTCGAGGTCCAAGACGTTACCGGAATAGACGACCAAGTTTCTAGAGCTGTTTCTAATATCGTCCCATGTGAAATAGACTTGACCATTAACCTTCAAGTTATAGTAGGCATCTCTGGCTACATCACTGGTGTGACAAGCCCAACCAGGGTAATATACTTCGGAGGTGTTAGGAGCGGTGGAGCCATCTTGATCAAAGAGACGACATGGCATATACCAGGCCAATTCGTCGCCATCAGAGGGGATCTTTGAGTTTTCTTTAGGGGTTATCAAGCCTTTACAGTTCCCATTGACGTTCTGGAAAAGAAAAGAGGCGTCCTTACCTCCAGCCATGATGGTGTCCCATAAGACATTACTACCTCCTTTGATACCAGCGGCGGCAGGGTGCTTTGATTTGGACAAATCATAGGTGTTACCATTGATGATCAAGTAAGAAGTCAAGACCTCGTTGTTTCTGGTCCGCACCTGCTTGTTGGAGCACACGGTCTTGGTGAACCCAAAACATATATAGGCGACAATGGCTCCAAGGTACAAAATACAAGAGATCAAGCCCATTTTCTCTCTCCATGCAAACTGTCTATCTTTTGTTTTCAAGCCGAATAACTTAAGAAGGGGCGCCGGGGCCCAGAATGTGATGACGTAGCAGTACGCCTTCCAGAAGTAAATGTTGTGTTTTGGCTTTGGATCCTCGGTGGGCTTGGAGGGCTTGGCGATGACCTTGTTTTTGGCAGGGGAAACGTAGCCGTACTCGTCGTTCAAGCCAAAAACCTCTCTTCCTTCGGTTTTGCCGCCAGGGGACGAAGTGTGGAGGTCCATAAGCGGAAGTCCTTCATCCTCATCTTCGCTGGGCGCCAAGTTTTTGGGGACTTCTTGGTATGAATGAGATTTGGACACGCGGTCGGGATTTTCTTGGGAAACCTGAGGGTCCAAACCGGTGGACGAAGGCTGGATCTTCAAGTGGTTGGCTTCCTGCTGGGCGACCTGGGTGTAATGATAGCGAGGATGGTTGGGGTCGATCCGAGACCTTTCGGGCCGAACAAGCGACCGTTTTCTGGAGATGTCGGCCGCTTCCGGATCGAACTCGGTATAGTTGTTGGAGTTGGCACTATTGCGGTAGGACATAGCGAGCGAGGGGGGGCAGGCGCTGGAAGACGTTTGGTATTACCAGCGGTTGAATGACTTGGATAAAAAGTGAAGGAAAAAGTTTTGAGCAGGATCAGGGTTATATAAGCATGCGGCAAGTGACACAAAAAGCCATGAGAAATGTAAACAAATTCAAGGGGTTCTAGAAGGCCCCCGATCCAGACGGTGAGACTAGGTGGTGGGGGATCGAGGGAGGACCAGGATGGGAAAGGTGGAGGGGGGGACTCGAGGGGCACAGGAGGGGTCGGCGTGGGGGGCCAAGCTCTTTTGAAGCGTGGGGGGTGCCGTGACCTGCCCCTCCTCTGGGGTGTCGTTGTTGATGGCCTGTGGTGTGTGGTGGATGGCGGTCGCACTTGGTGATGTTAATTTGTCCCAAATAGGAGAACGATCTGGTCACGTGCGCAGCCGGTATTTTTAGTTTCTGAGCTGGCCATTACCAAACACACCAACAACGTGGCTGGGGAGCAGCCGCTGGCGATGACCGAGTGGTGCCGGCACAGGCTGGCACAGGCTGGCGTAGGTCGGCTTAGGCCACTACGATCCCGAGCTCCTGCACCCAGAACCGTCAGACCGTCGGTGCTAAGCCTTGTATTGATATCTATATTTGGTGCGCGCGATGTATCTCATTAGTGACGTAATGGGCTGAAGGGCCATCGACGCCTTAGCGAGGACATATGACCACTCACTGAATCATTTACAGGTTGGAGCATTTTGGTGGATGGTGTGGAAATTGGTGGGATTGGTGAGATGTGAAAACCAATCAATTTCAGTTAACAATGCTTAGCAAGAACAATTCCAGTGAAATTAATTAGTGAAATTAATTGGTGAAATTGATTAGTGAACTTAACTGGTGAAATTAACTGGTGAAAGTTATTTTATTCGTGCAACACCAGTGAAAATTGGAATTCAAAAATAGAAAAAAACAGCGGGTTTGGTAAATCCATTGTAGGGTGGATCTGGTAGTGATTGGTAGGAATTGGTGGGATTAGTGTAGTTCAGAAAAATCCCAGCGGAAATTACAGCGATGGGTGGTGGTGAGAATCAGTGGGATTACATCAGTGTAACTTGACTAGTTAATATGTTTAATATGTTTTATTTGTTTAATATGTTTTATTTGTTTTATTTGTTTAATTACGACATTCCATTGAATACACCAGTCATGGGACATCAGGGGTTCAAAGCCAGTGAAAATCAGCGACTTCGTTCAGTAAATTATTTTTTTTTAAACAAAAGTTTCGAAATGTCTAAAGAAATTCTGCATTACTGCAAAATGTGAGAAAACGTACAAACAGTGTTCTTGATACCCAGAATATAGGGCAGATATAATGATACTAAAGTGCTCACCCACTACGTAGTCTAATGGTACAAGCTACCGATTGCTTTTACTCAGAAATAGATAGCACGCAATTTCTTTCAACACTGGGTTGATACAAGCTTCACACCAAGTAACTGAATAGAGTTTCACACTTCGATTATTTTATGCCGTTCCGTTTCTATTTCCACTATTCTCTGCATTTTCTTTTAGTCCAACTAGACCAGATCTATTAAATTTTTAAACGTCCGTCAATGTAATGTTTCCGTACAATACTTCTGACTCTACCGTTATCCCACCAAGACTTTAGCTAAGTTGGTGGATCTTTATTACAAAGCATCGCCACTTCCATAAGAATCTATATTTTCCTATAAACTAAAGAAAAATCAATCTTTTTAATTGTTATAAAACATCCATTCTCCATTTATTCTAACGATTTTTCCAATAGCTCATCAAGCCCATTTATCCTCGAACTAAATTTCACCACCTTCACCAAAAGAGAATGCAATCGTTTAGAAACAACTTCGTTTTCTTTCACCCACAGTACCGAATTTAACCCGCCAAGAACCATCAATAGTTCTTGTTCTTGTAGCTTGGAAATAGGACACATATATAGTAGTGTTTGTTCACTGATAAATTTTCTCAAGCAAAATGCTGCACGACATATCAAATATTTTTGACTGATCCCATTCAAGTGCAAGTTGTTTGGAGTTTGGGAATACCTAATAATCTCCTCGAGGCACCTGAACCTGGTATGCTTGTTTCTGTATTTCTCAATAGGTTTGGTTGATCCAAGTGCATTATCAAAATTGTACAGGGTCAATCTTTCAATCAATAAATCTGAATTTTTGTCCGTATCCAAATCTTCCATAATTGATTTATCCACACGGTCAAACTTGTACAAGAAAGAGTTTTGATAAATGCCCTTTAAATAATCGTCAATTAATTCTTCATCACTGGATTCCAACAATTTTGGTAACACCAACTCGATCAATTGATTATAATGGTCAATCTTGATATCTTCATCTCTATCTATATCTCTATCTGATCCCTCTGGATCTTCTTCAAGAGTAACCTTCACCAAATCCATAATAAGTCTCCATAACTCTTCATCAATAGCTCCTTTGGAAGTTTCAGCCAAAATTCTTCGAGTAACTAATATCAAGATCTCGTATGCTTCGATCCAAAGCTCTTTCTCCTCCGGAATACCGCTGAATTTACTACTCACTATCTCAAGAAGAGATTTGATGATTTTATTGGCACCCTTATCGTCCAATAGAACTTTAAATTCAGATATGGTTTTCAATTTTTCGCGGAGTAATCCAGTACTAAGATGACTAACAGCAATAAATGTGGGTATTTTATACTTCGAAGTAATTGCTTTGTTTCCTTCCAATTTCTGTACAATCCGATTTCTTACTCCAAAGGGATAAACTATCATCCCACTCAATTGTTGGATAATTTGTGATTGAATGTTTTTGTTTTTGGTATCTATAATGCTCATATTGTTGATTGTAGATTGTTGTAACTTGGTTGGCTTTTTGTTATCCAATTGTGTTCCCGTTAAGAGAGGATACCTGGCACACTTGTTAATAAGAGCTATGACCATCCGAGCATCTTCCTCAGAAAATGAGCCCTTAATAATATTAAACAACGATGGAAAACATTGCATCAATGCAGTTGCCGAATCTTGATTGTCGGGGTTGACAAAATCATACTCCACGGGAACCTGAACCCAAAAGTCAAATAATAATCGTTTAATTCTATCAAACTTTTCGTTACCTTTGATTTCTTTCTCTTCAAAAGGAATCAATAAGTCTCTAAAGGACCGTAGCACTTGTAAATTCATTTGAGTCCATTTAAAGGCCACCAATTTTTCGAAGTATTTGATCAAGACCTCCCACTTTTCAAAAATATTAGGGACATCACAATCCATCATAAATTTATTGAATAAAGAAACTAGCCCAGAAAGAATCAAACCAAAACTCTCCAACCATTCTTTCTTGTGATGTTTTGAATCACTCAAATCTAAAGTATTTTCAAAAATGGGATGGAGAACAATCTTATAGACAAGATCCCATGAACTTGATAAGTGTTGGCCATGCACGTCTATGATTTGGAAAAGTGTCTGGATAGACCCGTCTCTGACCTGATCTCTTTGGTCCAACGAAAGCTTGACTAAAGTAGATAACAAATAGATATCTAAGGCAATATAATATACACGACCGGCTTCAGTAGATCCTTCGGTGGTCTTATCTATAATCCCCACCAACTGTTGTTCATTATGAATTTCCGCCATTTCCTGTGCTGTTAATGATGTCTTACTGATTCTCAGCTTGAAACTATCGCTGATCAACCAAAAATAACTGACAGAACTGAACGAGGTGTTTAAATCGTAAAGTTGTGTGCAGAAATTCCGTAACGTGTCTATCAACAATTTCAATTGGCTCAGAGGAAGCGTTGACATAAATTCATCAAGAATCAACTTCAAGGTACGAAATGACGAGTCGATAAGCAATCTAACCTTCTCGCGTAAATTATTGTCTTCATTATACCAACTTGTAGTTTTAAAGGGTGTATCTAAAATTTCAAATACAATATTCCATGACTTCTTGTAGTAAGTATCATACTTATCTATCAATTCATGGAGAGTAGCAAGGCAAAGGTGGTGGATTTCAGTTTCACAGTTGAGAACCAAGAGCTCCTTCGGCATTCCCAAAGAAATGATTTTATCCAAAAATAGCTTGATTGCTGAAAGTGACTTAGAAGCAGTGGTATTACTGTCTGATTCTTTTGCAAATCCATTGTCGGTCAAATGTTGGATGAGCGCATTAAATTCTTTGGCGATATGAATCCGGAGATTATAATTGATTGATCTGTCAGCACCAAGACGGAAAATAAACTCGGTATAGATATTCCAGATAGTATCTGTTTCAATGAGAAATTTATTAGAATTAACCATAAGGATGCTGGAGATACTGGCGAGGTAGAAGGTCTTGTTGTAGGGACAAGTGACCAACGCTTTTGCAGTCGGGTAAGCCGAGGTATGGGCTAAATCACCGGAATCAGAGTCATCATTCCCATTTTCTTGATTCTCCTCCAGATTCTTGGCTACCGAGGTAGCGCCCACCAATTCATCTGATAACTCCACCAATGCATTCATCAACTCCGCAAAAGATTCTGCCGGAAATTCATCCACACTCTCCACTAACTTCTTTTTACTAATTTCTAAGTTTGTATGGTCCTGGGCACTCAATTTAGGGGCTTCACTATTAATCTTGATGTTATTGAACTGGTCAGGGCCATACACAAAATAATCACACCATTGAAATGCCATCCAAATGATCTTCCATGAATTTCCTAAAGTAGACCCAAGCGAAACACCAAGGTTGGCCAATGCTCTGATACATGTTACATGGCGAGAGTTAAAATTTCTAGAGCCCACCAATTCGGTCTTGGGTGGCTCGGGAGTTTCAGGTTCCGGTATTGGCCCATCAGATGGCTGTATTGAGGCCAAAGAACCAACAAGCGACTCCCCAAACGCCAATAACTGTTTCCCCTGCTCTTGCAAGGAATTCCCGTTCGATTTCTCCTTATGCTCCTCGTTATTGATAATAGCTCGCGAAATAATCAAAAGCAAGCCGTCTCGTAAGCCAGACAACCCCAATAACCCTGTAGAGTGAGTGAATCTCTGAAGTGACCTGATGAGCTGATGAAAGCACTCGTTATCCATGTCATAGTACATAAATTTTTCAAACAAAGTGGAGAGATTTGGGTAACAGGCCTCGATAAAGTAATTGGTAAACTCCACATCTGCTTCAATGGTAGCAGCATTAGAATCATTGGACAAGTTCTGAACAAAATTTGCAATTCCCTCACTGTACAAAAGCAAGATATTGAAGGTGAGATAGATAGGATAGGTGGGAGGGACCGCATGAGGGGGTTCTGATTTATCTAAATGGTCAAGAATAGATATTTTCATGTGGGAGTTGGATTTACTAAGACACATTTGCGATTCTACTGGTCTCAATGACAGATGAGATAGGAGAATTGGATTATTTTGAAGGTAGGTGATAAGAATGGTATTGAGTTCTTCGATAACGTTTTTCTTTTTGTCGTTATTATCGTATTTTTCAAAGATGGACTTAATGGTAGTGAAATCTGAAAAGAGACCCTTGTAAAGCTCGAGCACCAAAATACGTTCCCAAAGTTCATCATCGGCGTCATTAAGAAGAATATGGTTCAAGAAGGATAAAATGACTTCACTTTCGATCTCCAAATTGTCCAATTGCGATGACAAAAGCACCAAAAGTACCCGCATGGTTCTGGTCACTAATGGGAAGCTCTTGGATGTGGCACTCAATATCCTTAGAAGGGAAGGGATGAGTTTGACTCGCAACAAATACGACATTTCAGCCCGGTCATTGAAAAGAGCCCTATGGCCCGAAAGAATGTTTTCCACGATATCCAACAAGGAGGCGGACTTGATGTTGACAAAGTCTACCAAGAAGGTCGGAGTTTCATTTTCAATCAAATGGCACAAGTCATGAAAGATCTCAAACGATTCATAAGAAGTATGAGGTATTTCCACCACCACGTCGTCTTCTATGGTGACCTTATGGCTGGGGAGAGAACTGTCTTCCTGCAGACGTCTCTTTTCGTCAAAAACGTCACTGAACAATTGTTGGAGCGTCGCAGACGCAGTATTAACGACCACAGTGGCCTTGTTGGACGTGGTCATGCTAGAGCACACTCTAAGGAGCACAATCAACGAATCGCCCTTAATGAAGGAGCCGTATGTTTGCATGAGTGTGGGCAAACATTGTAGAATTCTCAATTGGATATCCACGGCCAAGTTGGCGGCCTCTTTGAGTCCCTCTAACAATTCATCAATGCTGTCCAATGGTACCAGTTTGGTCATGATAAGCTGGTGGATCACTGGAATTGAGATGGTCACGATCTTAGCGTTACCCGTACGGACGGCTTTGATGAACGGAACGATCAAACTGTCCCGATGTGCCTGTTGGATGTCTTGAATAGGTGTTGAAGGACCATACTGTTTAAGGTGGGAGAGATTCTGGTCACAGCTGTGTTTGATGTCGGAGAATCGTCTTTTGGACTCGGCGGCTAGCGAGCTGAGCCCCGAGCTGAGCTGGTTAACTGTGGACATTCTGTGCCGACCAATGCTGATCCAACAAGTAGTAGTTGTAGATAGTGTTTACAGGTGGTAGTGAGAGTTCGCTAATGGTGGTGTGCGACCGTGGTAGGGTAGGACGACAAATTGGTGCGAGTTAGCGAGACTTCCACACCATGTGAGAAGGATATAGCTGGTGATAACTTTTAGTGAATCGGTGTAAAGGTAGTTAATATTCAATTGAATGACCTGAGAGATCTCTTATAGTAACGATAGACTAATATAAGAGTGATTGCTTGATCCGTATCTGCTAATAATAAACCTTCCCACAGATACTTGCTAGTGAGACCTCTCACCAGCGGGTCTAGTTACACCGCGACGTCCACTAATCAATACCGCCCGGGCCAGGTGGAACACCAGCTGCAAAATAGACTATAATATCGAAAAGTTCAAACCTGTTATAACATGTCAAATTGCATACTTAGGAATATCTTTATAAAGATTTGAAACGTGAATCGTTTTATAATTATTATTCTGTCAATTTATTACTCTAAAAGTCAATAATCGTATTATCTGCTGCATGGGAGCACCAGTTGTGCAAAATTGTTAATAATGCAACTGTCTAACAAGCCTTCATTTTCAAGTTATAGTCATCGTAATTTTTCTATATTGTTCCTAGCAACATTGCTGAATTGAGTGTTATCCAACTCTATAAATATTTCTAATAAATCAAGAACTCGTAAATAAATTACTCTAAATTCATCGATTGTAGTACTAGTTGTTACACTATTACCATCTACAAAACATACTGGAACTGCGCTCTTCTTGTGACATTTTAATAATTCATTTTTGTAATATCTTCATGGAATAACTATTCTCCTACTACTATATAATATCATTACTGTCTGTATCGGAGCACCGTTGCAAAACACTTATTAATTGTCTTACTGGGGTTTTGAATCATTAACGATACTCCTAAAACCGTCATCCATATCATGGGATGACCATTTTCTTAATTACATCTATTACTCTATAAAATCCTCAATCCTGCTGGCTAACACCAGGTATGCAAAAATCTGTAGCCCCAGCTCTTCAGTCTCCATCTCTCGTCGTCCTCGGCTTTCTCCTGTGCTGCCATATCTGGATCAACCATATTTCTACCCGTTAAAATATCCATATCTTCTGCCCGCTTGTAGAAAGACCAATTCTTGGTCCAGATCTTGTGTCCAAAATACATAATTAACACAATTGGTGCCGAGAGATAAGCTTGGAAGAATCCGTTGGCATTTAACTGTGGACCATCAACTGGGAACAAGGCAACGTAGAATTGGGCTATCAAGATTACCACACAAATGAACATGGCAAAGTAGGCACCATAGTCTCCACCTCTGGCATTGAATGGTCTTTGGTCAAGAGGAATTCCTTGGATTTTACAAGCATAGTTGACTCTGACTTGGGCCAATGAAATCGAAAACCAAATGAAAATGGTCGACAAACCGGATATGGCCAAGAGCCAGTTGAAAACAATTTCTTGCTTCGAAGAAGCACTGACAAAGCCAATGAGCCCAAAAGCCAATGCAATGAGAATCGAGTAAATTGGTCTGCCCTTTTTATCGATATAAGACAAGAATTTAGGACCGTGACCAGCTTCAGATAATGTCACCAAAGGTTTGTAAGAAGCAAAAACCGAAGCATTGGCAACCGATAAAACGGCCAAAAGAATTACCACGTTGAAAATAGATGGGAGGATCTTGATTCCACCGTTTCTAATGGCAATTACAAAAGGAGAAGCCGAAGATCCCGAGTTTCCCAACAACGAAGGATCGTTATATGGCACCAAAAAGCACACCAAAATTATCGAAAGCATGTAGAACACAGTGATTCTCCAGAAAATCTGCTTGATGGCATTGCTAAGGGCCCTACGTGGATTGGGAGCAGAACCAGCTGCAATGGCCACCAATTCGGTACCGGCGAAACTAAAAGTAGCATTGACAAGGGTGCTCAATGTACCCTTGATGGAGTGGGGGAAAGCAGAATGTCCGTGCCAATTTTTGGCTCCAATATAGCCTTGGGAACCACCACCAGCAATAAGCACAATAGCGAGTATGCAAAAACCTACAATGGCCAATACTTTAATGATTGCAAAAAACGATTCACCGTAACCATAACCTTTGACACCAACAATGTTGATGGCACAGATCAAGACGTAAAAGATGGCTACCCAGGCTGCAGGGTTGATTTTGCTTCCCCAGAATCCAATGGTCAACGAAGCACTGACCAAGGAAAGTGGAATGGTGACGATCCATTGGAGACAGTAGTTCCAGTTCATGGCAAACCCCCAGGACTCATCTATGAATCTGGTATTATACTCAAGGAAATTTCCCCGGACTGGGTACGAACAAGTAAGTTCACCTAATGCCTGAACAATAAAATAGATCAAAACTGCAACCACCAAGTACCCAATGAGGCACCCAGCAGACCCGGCAGCCGAAATGGCAGTGGCACTGGAAATGAACAAACCACTTCCAATGGCTCCACCAAGGGCAATGAGCTTCACCTGGTAGTCTTGAAGACCGTCTTCCATGGTCACAACTCCGAACCCGTTGTCTTCATGCCGTTTGAAAGAGTCCACGAACGACCTGAAGCGACCCTCCAGCTTCTCTGGAAAGCTGCTCAGGCTCTTGGTAGTAACAACAGAGAAATCTTTGAGGGACATAGTTGCTCCAGCTACTTTTTGCAATCGATGCAGCAAATTAATTTTTGGTTGCGATGTTGCAGCCAAAGTGATATTAGATTTTGGTAGGTTTACCAAGTGGTATTTTTTTTATGGCAACCGATAAAACCTGTGATGGATACTCGAAGCAGGTGCTTTGCAAGAATATGGCTTCTTTATAAGTACGATCAACCGGTCTTGTGTGATTGTGGGGATGTATAATCACAGATTGTGGGGAGTTTGGAGGGCCTGGCTCGCACTTGTGAACAGGGTTTTCTGGGACTACTCCGGTTTAAGCTGCCATTAGAGGAATCAATCCATATTTAAACCAACTCCAACCGGCGGTAGGCCGAGTCTCACCACGATTTTTGACTCATACTCATCTCATATTGCCGTAGACATGGTGTTAAATTAAGTAACTGTAGCAGAGCTAGCGGAAGAAAAGAAAGAAAAAAGAAATAATGGTTGCACAAATTTCCTTATTCGATTATGGCCACCAACGGAAGTTAAAGTCGATAACTATGGCTCAAACTCGGATATACGACAGGCAAAAGATGGTGTCGAGATAAGCGATAGGCTGGCGTTACCCCTTTACTGTTTCTACCCTTAATTACACTGGTCTGTGCTACTGTGATAGTATGGTTCAGGTAATTGGTGCGTTTGAAGAATTTTCACCAGTGTGAGCGTTGCTACAGATGGAGTTTAATAACCGACAAAATTTTCCCTCTGGTGCCCAGTAAGGTCACTGAGGTAGAGAGTAAGGAAAATTCAGGGTCAATTAATGGAGGTTTGTTTTCTTCAATGGCCGGTGGTTGGCTATAATAACCCAAAAGTAGTATCCATAAAGAATACTATTTTCTCTGGTTCCGACCACCTGGACCACCAAAACCCAGCAATCTTTATTGTAGCCCTTTTTATGCTTGCATTAGTTGCAATCGGGGATATTTTTGTTTCCCGGATACTGTTTTTCTGGATTTATTTTAGCGAGTCTGGATTAGTCCAATCCAGGTATATTTAGCGACACAGATGAGTAGAATAGTAGAATGCCGTACACCCACACTAGCAATTAACCGTTGCGACAATTTGCAACCGTAGTATGGTGGTATTTTTCATTAACATCCGTGCTGCAATCAAGACACGGTACCTTTTTTAATCTGTTTTCTATTTACACTATACCGGTTGACCATATGTTCATTAAAAAATTAAAAAGTAAAAGAGCTTAAGTGTCTCTAACATAAATATACTGAAGGAAGGGGGGGCTGTCTTAATGCAGGCACTACATAGCAGGTATACCCAGATGAATAAGGTGCCTTTTGTACATTATAATTTTTGGGAACTCAATCTCATCACTTCCATTCTTAAGGCATTAATCTCATTTCTCATCAACTTTTCATTATTTTGCAACGCAAGTATATGTTCCGTTGCCTTTTCCAAAATGGCACTCTTGTTAAGTTTCATACTTCCGTGCCCCGAATCCTGTTTGTTCAACCCAGTTTCAAACCCAGTTTCAAACCCCACTGATTCCTTTGCCACAGCAGGTATGATTTTTTGAAGAGCGGCGATTTTATCGTTTATGCTTATCCTATACTTCTTCTCTATTTTATTGTGAGCTTGTTTTTGGGAATGGGTCAACTTTTTTCTTGGTCCTCTAGCTCTTTGCTTGGGACATACATTTTGTTGAGAACTTACAGAAGTTCCAAAATATTTGTAGGTGGGTAAATTATTTTCTAGTGATGTTCTGGGCGTAGTGTTGGCAGTTGTAGTTGTAGTTGTAGGATAATTATAAGTGAGCAAGTTCTGTAAATTTGGATCCTCTTGTTTAATCATGGGGTGTACAACATCCTGGTTGAGTTTCATGTTCACTGAGTAAAGATCCAAATTTTGTGGTTCCATCTTGATCAACGGACTATTTGACCCGGAATTATGTGATGAGCTGGGTGCGGAATAATCTGTTTCTAGCTCATTAAAAAATTCAGCTTCATTCATGAAAGGGGTAACTTCACTAACGGCTTTGGTGTTGTTAGGTTTGGTTGTGAAAAATTGGTTTACCCATCCATCATCAAATGAAGATGCTGGTGATAACGGCACTTGAGGTTGTCTAAACATATTTATATATTACTCTAATATTATGGTAAGAGGTCAGGACCCAAGGGATGATCCACCCCTTATATAGATATATAATCAGGGCTGCTCCCCTTTAATTACGGAGTGTCTGAGGCTGATATTGTTGGCCATTTACAATGTAATGGTTCCACCGATACGCACGTTTATCCGAACCCAATTTTTTCCGATATCTATAAATCACCCCATTATGTCAGTTTTGTAACAGATAACACCTGACAAAAATAGTTCCTGTTACACCCGGTTCTAATCTCCTGAGCACTAAGCAGTGGCAATGGCGGCAATTCACAGATGAAACCACGTTAGACTTTATTTACGAGCATTTGGTATAGTCAATAGGCTTAGAATGGCTTTGTTGCCTTGATTGGCTTAGTGTCGCAGTTGGCTTAGTTGACCCTTCGGTGAAGTGGGTATCAGATCTTTAGACTGACAGGGCTTGCGTAAGTTTAGCCGTGTATGTGAGCTAACAACAGATTTAGCTAGAAGAAATAGAAAAATAATGCCGGAGATTAGCTCACATCAGGAACTTATGATCAACAAATTACTCATAATACTTGGGACACTACAAAAACCGCTAGTGAAAGCACCAGTTCCAAGTCAATTAGGCCATGGCCTATTAAATTTTTCAGTGGTTGCACCAAACGTCATGTAACAAGTTATTTAGAGCATTTTTGTTAGTGTAACCTCAATGTGAAAGGACTTATTCAAATACGTGACGTAATAGAGGTTCTACTGAGAGATACAGTAGGTAATGATTGCTATATTTTTCCCAAGTTTGACACAATTAGGTAAAATAATATTATGTTGTGTTTCCAGGATTTGCGTATCTAAGGTTCTGGACTATAGCCCTTGCCGATCGTAGAACAGATCCGTTGTATGTAGTTTAAGAAGTTCACTATAGCTTGGCACTAAGAAATTCGGCCAGTAAAATGCAGAAGTTTGGTATACTAGAACTTCAGTTGGTAAAATTTACTTGAGCAGTCGTGAAAAATTGCCTATACTAGTCGACCCTCGATACAATTTCACGGTATTTTTAATCAATTTATAATTGTCTAAATATTAAGTCCGAAAACCCGTACTAAATTTATAATTGTCTAAAATATCAAGTCCGAAAACCCGTACTACTATATTTAGCTGAAGATTCATGGAGTGTTTGGGACTTTCTATTGTTGGAATCTCAGACCATTTGTCTGCTCTAATATGTCAATGGGGCTTTTCCTGTTACCCTTTGTCTGATATCTCAGACCATTTGACGTTTTAAACTGTGTAGATTTCGCTTATTTACACTGAGCACAGTACGTCTTACTTTATACTCAACTATTGGAATTTCTATTCACTATTATCCAACAATTTTATGAGAATCTCTATATAGGTTGCCTTCGATTCGTTTTTTGGGAATCTCCGTATTGTTGTATGGTTTATGGGATTCTCATACGATTTTTCTTTCGCAATTATTGTGTGTTATCTTTGTAGTATATTATTTAACACCCGTGTATAGGGATCTCGGTTCATTTACTAAATAAAGGGGCTCACAAGCCATTCAGCATCTTCTTTCACTGGTGTCTCTTTTCATTCAACTACAGGATCGCAGATCAGTTAGCATTATTTTACACAAACTCGGGAGATAATTATTTATAGGCGTTGTCCTTGTGTATTATTTGACTTGGCTACAGGTATCAATACCTTATTGTCTTGCACTAAACTATGGGATCTCAATTAAAAAGTCGGAAGCCATTAGCTGAGACACAAGGGATTTCGGTTCATCGAAGGAAATCTCTATTCACTTATTTTATACTTGTGCTGGTTGTGGATTGTTTTACTCATTCTTATATAATATTTTGCCTGTTGTATCTTATACGCTCAATTATGATAATTTACATTGAGCCTTTATACATTGAGATCCCTATTCACCAAAGATACCCTAGTATAAAGATCTCTATCAAGTATTATACTTCAGCTCTAGAATAATCATTAAGCGCTCTGTTCGTGTTAAAAGAATTTCTATTTTACTTTCGGTGCCGTAACTTTACTCATTCACTTATATTATTTCATCCTCGTATTATTTGCTCTCATTCCTTGTGCCTAACTTTTCTAGCCCCGATTTTGATTATTTTTGACCCATCCTGTAGGAACCTGTTGAACTGTAGACTGTAGACTGGTTCCAACTGTTGATACTGGTACACTCAGTCGCATTTGGTCTGGTGCACCCTTCCCACCATTGGTATCGCTGTTTCCACCTCACTATTTGTCGATGGTCTAATCTCACTCCCATCTCCACAAGTTCTCTTTTCTGCTCCCTTTTGTCCCCTATTGACCCATCTCGTCGCGAAGCAATACCAACAAATACTGTTGTCCATATCTTGTTTCTTCGTAGTCACCGTTGATCATGGCCAAAACTAATTCGTTCATCACCCCCAAGCTCATCAAAGACATCAAGTTCGGAGCGATCTCCTTCGTGGCTATGGTTCTTGGAATTTTCCACTACGCCTGGATCATGAGACAGTTGGTGCTCTACCATGACATTGCTGGTACGACCGTGGCCAAGTACTTCTTTATCTTTTTCGTTGATGTGGGTGTTTTGGGGTACGTGTTGCTTGGAAAGATCTACCCCAAGATTTATGCCGAGGAGATTGCCCAGGAGAAGAAGGAGTTGGAGGAGTTGAAGAGCAAGAAGGCCCAATAGGGAAAGACTCCGACTCCGTTGTGGGGGGGGACCGGGACTGCTGCCGTTTCTGGTCACTTTTGAGGGCCTTGTTTCCGTCGCTACTGATGTCTTTAGCTCATATATTCATAACTATTTACAAGACTGTCTCAACTAGCATCAACATTCAACTAGTATCAACCTGAGCTGGGCGGCGGGGAGGGGGGGGAGGGGGAGCAATTCTACAAGTCGAAACCACTTACCACTCGCCACCGCCGCCGCCACCCGTCGGGGTTTCGGGATCTGCCTAGAATCTCTTGGCCAAAAGTAATCCATAAGTACCCAACGTAAAAATAGACACAATGTTCACCAAAGTGGAAAGCCCGTGGAACTTACCAAATTGACGGTTCAACTTCTTGAACTCCTCGGTCAACTCGCCGTCAGCATCCTTGTCCTTCTTGTCGGCAATCAACTTCTTTCTCTGGTTCTTGATCCCAGCGCTAACTGGCAATAAGTACAAGTAATTGACTGCACCTGCCACTGAAGACACCGCCAAAAGACCCATACTGAAAGGACAGTTTCTCAATGGGCTGGTCAATGCCAATACAACTGGCGACAATGTTTGTCCCGCAAAGTAAGTAGGGAACACTTGTGACTGCAAGTTGCTAAACTCTTCCCTTGGCAACTTCTTGAACACAAGAGGTGACACAATGAATGAGTAGAAGGAGGCGCCTCCAAATGTAACTGAGTACAAGAGAAAGTGGTAAGGGAATCCGGTGTTAAGGCCAAGTCTGGAAATCATGATGGTTATGGCTGAACCCTGGGGGTGGCAACGCCAGTATTTATAGGGTGATTCCAGGTCACGTTGTGAGTCGCGTGACATACATACATGTCAATTTGTATCTATTTTACACTAATAATATACATATCCCGTTGTGAATGCTGCCAGGGTCTTGGTGGCGCGCGCATCAGTAGTCACCAATCATCTTGAAAACCGTTTCCAATGCTCTTTGCTGCACCGTTTCATTGTAGTCTAAAATGTCGTTTCCCAACAACTTGATCTTATTGTTGACAAACCAAGCAAAGTCACTTTCAAGTCCCAAAGACAATTGGACGGCTTCCCCGGTTTTCTTCAATTTGGATGTTTGTTCATACTCTTTGGCTGCTATCTCTGCCTTTGCCACAATTTCCTCTGATATTCCACACATCGAGGCCACATTCATACCAAAAGAGCCCGAAGCTGCACCTTCCTCTAATTTATACAAGAAAGTGATATTTCTTGAATTATTATCAATAAGAATTCCCATTCTCAATGGCCTTATTTGAGGGTGGTCTCTAAATGCTTCACCCAAAGTACCATAATGGGTTGCAAAAAATCCGAGCGATTGAACGTGGGTAGATAAATGGTACAAAACAGATTCCGCTATAGCATATCCATCACTGGAGGAACCACCTCTTCCCAATTCGTCTAGAATAACAAGGGACTTGGTGGTAGCGTTACTCAAGATCTTTTTCGTTTCTGAGAGTTCCACAAAAAAAGTGGATTTTCCTTGCATGATATTATCATTTGCACCCAATCTTGTCATGATTCTATCAATTGGATTTAATCTAGCCAGGGAGGCAGGAATATAGCACCCCAATTGGGCCAAGATAACCGCAAGTGCGGTAGTTCTCATTATGGTAGATTTACCAGCTGCATTTGCACCTGTCAAAAGACCGAAATTGGGCGAATCGCCTCCTAACGTCACATCATTAGGAATAAACTCCTTGGTAGTACCCATGAAACAAGGATGTCTCAACTCCTTGAAGTCCAACAACCCGTGATCTGATTCCACGAATTCAGGTCTACAAGATGGGGATCCCATAGTTTCTGAAGTTCTTGTTAACGCCAACAAACAGTCGATGTTGCTAATTGATCTAATGGTGTGGATCCAAACAGAGTAATGATTATCGAATCTTTGGTACATCCTACTCTTCAAACTATCACAAACTGATTTGTGTGATTCCTTCTGTTCCATTAGTTCTTTGACTAAAGAACGCACTTCCGGTGACCAATACCTTTTGACCTTGGAAGTGGATCCCATTTGTTGCCAGTCATGAGGGACTTTCTTTTCAAGTTTATTGGGAAATTCAATTAAAAATATTTCCTTTCCGGAATCTCTAAAGGCAATTTCGTTGGACTTGAAGGTTTTCTTGTAGTCTCTTAAATGTTCATTGAGTGTGGACTCGAGAGATTGTATTTTTCCGTATGATTCATCAAACGCCTCGTCAATTCCCTTGTTTGGAATAATAATGTCGCTTTTAGCTTGGTCACGATCAAAGGCATCTTCCCACTCACTAATTGTCGATTTAAGTTCTGGTGGGAATTTCTTGATAAATTGATATAAAGAGCCTGACTCTTCACTTGCAAATCCTTCAATTTGAGACACAAGGGAAGCGATTTTTTCGTAGGCTTCAATTACTTTTAAAAAATCCTTGAATCTCAAAGTGTTTGAATGAACTCTACTGATCAACCTTTCTAAATCAGGTAATCCGGTTAATCCCAGTTCCAAAATGGTTCTTAACTCCAACCCATCCTTCATCAAAAAATCAACGGAGTTGTATCTGTCATTAATATCCTTAGACTTCATGAGTGGGTGCAAAATCCAGTGTTTCAACATTCTCTTACCGAATGGAGTGATTGCCTTATTGACTAATTTGAATAAAGTCCCTCTATCACCACCATCGAAGGAGTTACTTAAGATCTCTAAGTTATTAAGAGTTATACCATCAAGAATCAAATTGGATGTAGTACTCTTCGAAATATTATATTGATGGATATTTCCCATAGTCATGATACTTTCATCAAGTTTTAATACTTTCAAGTAACTAAGCAATCCGCCAAATGCGTTGAAGCTCACCTTATTGTTATCAATTGCTTGCCTCAACACATCAGGGAATTTAGAATAATCGTCCAAATCCTGTGATTCAAAGTACTTGGCCTTGACAAGGTTCTCTAGGGTGATATCGTAGTCCCAGAACTCGCTGATGGGGTTCATATTATTCCATATCTGGTTTTTTCCGTTAAATTTTAAGATTTTTGTAGGTATGGAACTTAAATTGCCTTTCTCACATATGATTTCTTTTGGCTTTACTTGAGTAACCAAAGTCTCAAGTTTTGTACATTCGCTATCATCTTGGAACTGGATTAAATTCATCTCGCCAGTGGACGTATCTACAATCGCAATTCCAAATATTTTTTGGCCACTTTCTAATGTTTCTTCTTTGATACTCATACAGTATACTGCCATATCATCACTGATCATATTGAGGTCAGTGAGAGTACCACCGGTGAGAATACTGGTGAGTTCTCGTTTGATAATCTTTTCTTCCTTGGTTCCCGAACCACCTCTCATTTCTTTGGCTAACATTGATTCCTTTTGATCCACTTTGGCCACTTTATACCCGTGACTAATGAACTCTTTGGCCCAATATTCAAAAGACATCTCAGGAATCCCGGCTAACTTCATATTGGCTCTACCACCACCGGCGATCTTAAGATCGAATTCTTTATTGGCAATCATGGCATCGTTCTCATATAGTTCGTAAAACTTTCCCTTTTTGAAAAACACCACTGTGTTCCACATTTGGCTCTTGATTTCCCAGTACTGCTTCTCAAAAGCAGTGAATTTCGACCATGCCGATTGAGGAATATGAAGGGTTCTGGGGTCGTATTCCGGGTGGTCCTTGGGTCTTTTTTCGGAGTCTTTGATATCGATTAGCCACTGGTACCGTTCTTCGTTTTCCTTGGCAAAATTCTTCTTGGGGACTGGCGAGCTGGCCTTGAGAGGACTAGTGTTCAGTGGAGCACTGCTGGTGGAGGCAAGATAAGAAGATCCGGAATTGAACTTATTACGAAGACCGTTATCAGTAGATGTAGCGGCCAGTTTGGGAGACTGTTGCTTTGGAGACACCTTGGATTTCTTTTTTTTGGGCACCACCTCCTCGACATCTTCATCGTCTTGTTCTTCGGGCTCGGAGTCACTCTTGTCATCATCTACTATGAAATCACTCATATCGTCGTCGTCATCGTCGTCGGAAGCCGGCACGAAAACTTCTTCATCATCGTCGTCGTCATCAGTGTCCAAGATCTTTCTTCTTTTGTTTGTGCTAACCAGCTCGTCGTCAGACTCGGCATAATTGACTTTGGCGGGTCTTCTCCTGGACCCATTGCTACCACTACTGGTACGATTTGGCCCTCTGGTGGTGTCATCACCACCGGAACCCGATTCCCGCCTCGACCTCTCAGCTTTGACCGGAAAACCGGTGCGCTTGGCACCCCTGATTGGAGAACTGGGGGTATTATTATCCTTTAAAGGAGCTCTTTCTTGGTATGGCGACGACCTGAGGTTCGCGGCCAGCTTGCTGGGGGTCATTCCAGTCTCGGACGTAAGCGGGGTATCTGTGGTTTCATCCTCCATCATGGTGGAGTCGTTTTCCTTGTCACTGGATGGATGGATGGCGGCTGATTTGGTTGATAAAGGCGATGACGGTGGTTTGGCGGTGGATGCAGGCTTGAAAAACGCCATCAATGACAGCTGCTTCTTTTGCTTGGATCCGGACGAGCCCAATCCCGCCTTGCTGGCCTTACTGGGAGTAGACTTGGACATACTATGGAAGAACGACAGGGTTTTGATGGTCTTAGTAACAGAGGGGATCACCCGCTTATATAAAGACGCGGTACGCGCAACCGTGTCGCGTCTATGCGGTACCTGCAGGTCGTTTTTTGCACCCACTGGTGGTGAACGATATGATGGGAGACGATAGGTGAAGAATGCTGGGGATTGGGAGCTCGTTGTTGATGGGAGGGTGGTGGGGGTATGCTTTTTCCTTTTTTTTTTTTCGGGTTTATGGGAACATTTTTGCACCCATCAGTGTAGAATATCGAATACAAGAAGATGGTCAATGGTGCGTAGGTAGGATGTGTATGGCCAACCAGCATCGGAGTGATGGCTGGTTGCTACTTTCTGGAGATTCATGGGTATAAAGAACCAAGATACTTTATCAATACCGCTTTTGGTGCTGAAAGCAGCTTTTCTGGTCCTTGTAAGCAGTGTTCTTTTCAATATTTTGCACCCAAGCACCTGAGTATTGTAACAAGCAACAAAAAATTCAGCTAGCGGATGGATATGGACCATAATGTGGTATTTATGGCACTTGAAACAAGTAATACTTCCAGAACCATCTCTCTGCTGGTTGGAGTATGCTAGAAATAGCTACATAATGTAGTAGAAAAAAAATACACCACAACCCATCACTTGAGCTCATATACGTGAATAACGTGGATTTTCAATACTACGGGTCTATATAATTATGACTTTATCCCACTTTTTGAAGTCTTCCGCTTTCAAAGTCTGTATTCATCATTCCCTACTATAACTATAAGCATTCTTATCTTTCTCTTCATGCTCTTCCACCTCGTATAGCCTGCTGATTTTCCAAGTTAATAAAATACTTGACAATGTCAATAGCTGCAATCGAATCCTCCCTACTGTCGTGTTCGCCGGTCTGAATGTTCCGGCTCAAATAACTAAACGTCAAGTCCTTCAAGCTGTACCTAAATGTTGGAGTCGCCTTGAGCTTGGGGTACAAGATGGCGGTGTCCACTATCCGCTCGTGAATAAGCCTCATGGCATTCATATCGTTTTCCAACCCGTGGCCAATAAGAATGGTGTTCTTGTCGATGTACTGTCGAACATAGTGCATCAGCTCTGCAAACGTCAAGGCTCCGCTGATTATTTCAGCTACTCCTGAATACCGGGTATTCAAATCCACAACCTGTCCGATAGGTCGTACAAATATATCAAACACATCTTCACCTGTTATAAAATCAATAGCGGTGATTCTCAACAATTCAAACCCATGGGTGCTAAACCCCATCTCACAATCAATACCCATCGCCTTGACTGCTGCTTGGGAAACATGGTCTATTTTTTTGAATGGAATAGCCTTATGCATCTCCTCTACATTGTTCCAATAGAAAACATGGTGCTTTCCCTTGGTACATGGTTCAGTGTCGCTGCCCTCTTCAGCACCGCAACAATCATAGATACGCGTACGCTTATCCTTTCTTCTGATTTTCCCTGGGTGGTACTGACAAACAATTATCTCCATCTGGTTGTCGATGGTGAAATCAGCTCCACACCTTCTACAGTTTCTCTTAGTATCAATTTCGACTGCAGATGGATATTCCATCACATACCCGAACTTGATGAGTTTTTCACGGGGGATCACCAACCCCTGGAGCTTCTTTAGTAGCTCAGAATTACTCAACGACGTGTCCTTCTTGATATATTTGTGCGGGTTCGAAATCTGGTGGATTTTCTGTTTTATCGACTGGTTATATGTTGTGGCCAGCGTAGTTGAAGCCACTTTATATTCTTCCTCGGTTGCCCTAAGAATAGGCGTACGTATATTGGGATCCACTTTCTTAAGAGCATCCACCATGAACTGAATATACCGCTTTCTCTCGGGTAATCCTGCTGGTGGAACTGGTTTCACCTCCCTAGGAAGTATGTAGGCAGGATCAGAAACCACCTTGATCTCTTGTCCACTTAAAAAGAGTTTGATATTCGACTCATATTCCAGTTTGGATTGACTCAAATCGGCAATCCTATGCTCTTCGTTAACTGCATCTTGGTCGCCTTTGATCAATTGCTCGTCTTCGTAGTACTCGATGATCTTTTGGATATTGGAATGTCGAATATCAAATGATAGTTCTAGATGTTGAACAGCCTTGGGAATGAGCCGATACTCGTCTTCATTCTCCGATTGGTCAACTTTTTCTCCGCTCGTGACACTTTCTGCCAATTGTGTTTGCTGGAGCTCCGTCTTTGCTTCATTAGCTTCTTCTTTTTCTTCCTTCTTGCCTTGCTTTAATCGCTTAGACTGTGACTGTGTACCTTGAGACAGTGAACTTCGCTTCATATCTCGATTTTTGTGGCTGAAAATGCAGTTTAAAATCCCACAGGGTTTATCTGGGGCATCATTGGGACACTCCTGATCCTCAAAGTAGTTGTTCTTTGCCTTGAACATGCTCTTACCCCGTACTTTCTTGTGGTTTAGGGTTGTCTACTAATGGCTGAAAAGTTACCCGGATTTGCTCTAACGGCAGCGAGGGCTCGCAACCAAGGAAAAAACTATAAAAGGCCACTGAGATGGCCTGTTTTGGGATTTTTCTTTTTTTTCTTTGTCGACGTACTTCATAGGATCATTTCTATAGGTCACGTCCCTCTTTGACTCTTCAAAAGAGCCACTGAATCCAACTTGGTTGATGAGTGAGATACCCTTACACCCTCAAAGTGAGAATAATCTTTAGCTTGTCCGTGATTCTTAGCAATCCGGTCATCTACATTTTGTTTGCCTTTTAGTATGACAAGGATATTTGGCCTCGTGTCATAGTCTTTTGTTTTGAAAGGAGCGATGATCTTTACCCTTTACCTTACGCTTTTTCGGAAGAAAAGGTCTTGGGTGGGTGTAAGTGGCAGTCTGACAAGTTACTCAATAATGTATCATTATTGGTGACTATGGAACCTTGTGTGTCGGCCCATAGCGAACATGGTAAAGACTGTGTGTACTTGTTATAAGTGCTGCTATGTAATCTTGCTTTTTGAGCAAGGCGTAATGGAATGTCATTTCATTCTTGTATTTGATTTCTAGGTGGAAATCAAGTATTAGAACGATCTGATTTGTATATATACGAAGTAGAAATTCCCCAACTGCCAACTAGTATGGTCTTGAAATGAACTAGGAAGCTCATCGCTATGGTTGGCTTAGGTAATTTGTTACTAATTGTGATTAAGGTATATTATATTAAAAAATAGATCTATTTACTCTGATTAAAAGCACAACTTCGTGATTATACCATTTCATTTCCTTGGATCTTTGGTGGGTACTCGTACAACTTATAGTAATCCACTACCTTTCCATTTAAATTGTTTTCGCCCTCGATGGGCAAGTAAAACACATTTCTCCATTTGATATCACCGAGAACCCAAAAATCGAGCCAATTTTGCTTCAAACCGTAGTCTGTAGGAATTCTCAACCTGTTATCTTGGGCATTTGCACTAGTGACTCCTGAGGATGAAACAAATGGAAGGCTTCCTAAACTCATCTTCAATGTCAAGAAGAATTGATCTAATCCCACTAGTTTCAAGCACATCTTGAAATCGTTGTTTCCGTGGGTATGATTATGTGCTGAAAGCCCTATAGCTTCAGCACCCGAAATAGAGCCTGCCATAGTATCATTTTCTTCAACAAATTCGCCGATTCCAAAATCCTTTGGAACTGTGCCATGATTTGATTTATTACCTTCCATCTTCTTATTCAACATGCTGAACTCTCTTGTGGTTAGTCCTTTCAAGATTTGGAATGTTTGGACAACACACAAAAATACAATCCAGATATATTGGAAAAGACACCAAACCATTAAATTATAATGGAAGTGTCTATTTTGATAACCATAACATAATTCATCCGACAAAACATAGCATTCGCCATCCACATCAGTATCATATCCATCAGAGGATTTATCAAAATAACCGATAGACAAATAGGTAAATATCAAGATGACGATATTCAAAGAATAAACAAAAACCATGAAAAGTTTATGATTTCTAACACCAATATCATTATAAACCCAAGGACAATAATGATCAAATCTGGCAATAAGTTTTTTAGCTTGTCTTGAATATTTTGATCTCAATGGTTTTCTTACCATAGTTTCAAATGAAAAATGGTCCATGTCATATTTGCCAATTTTAATAAGGTCCTTGACTTGGGCCGCAGATATACTTTTATCACTAGGGACAGGAACATAACCAGGATTAATGAACATGCTCTTGAAAAATGACCAAATACAGGTTGACAAAAGAATCGCCAACAAAATATTGGAAAAAAAGTGGTTAAATATCGTTTTTGGTAAGATCTTGGTGATCCAAATAATAGCACACCAGAAGGCAGTGGCAGAGAAAATTCCAGATAAAATTGGAGATCTTGCCAATGCTTTATCGTCAACGAGATATATAGGGACAATGGTTTTGTTGACTAGTAAGATACCGCCAATAAATATGATGGTAGCAAAAAATAACTTTGGAATGACATAGCCTTCTGAAAATGAGCAGATATTGAGTGAAATAGGAAGAAATATATAAGGAGCAAAAAAGGTGATTAATTTTGCTAATTTTGGTTCCATGATTTTTCTCTTCTTCGACCAATTATTCTTAGGATCTCTATTATCTTCTATCAACACCTGCTTCCATACGGGTAAACAGTTCATATCCTTTGCAATATCAAAGGAGTTTTTTCCCAGGTCGTTTTTAGCATGGATATCTGAACCAGCTTCCAACAAGGCTTTGAGAATATATTTTTGGCCCTTCATAAAAGCCCAATGAAGAGGAATAAAGAGAGTATTATCAACCTTGGAAATATCGGCTCCAAACTTCAAAAGCGAGTTGATGGTCAAAATGTCTCCTTGGTAAGCGGCCCAATGTAAACTTGTTCTATTGAAACCATCGGGTTCATCCACGTAAATGGGTTTCTTTGCATTGGTATCGCAACAATTCAAGAGAATATAGGTGATCAAAGGGATATTGGAGCTATGTACAGCCAAATGCAATATATTATATGATTGAACATCTCTGATGGTGGGGTCTGCATCGGTATTAGTAAGAAGGAAATCGGCAATGTAGACCAAACCGTTCCGACAGGCCCAGTGTAATGGAGTAGCCTTTAATTCTCCACCCAAACAGTTGGGGTCAGCCTTGGAGTATTCATTGGTGGTCAAATACTTGACTAGGGAAAGCCGATTATTGATACATGCCCAGTGAAGTCCTGTGACGCCGTCAGAAAACGTATCACTAGTGGTGACGACTCCCGACGAGATGAGGTCCTTAACGATGGTTAAATTTCCATCTTGACATGCACGCATAAACTTATCCAAGTCAGGGTTCAACTCTTGTTCTGTAGGCTTATTTTGTTCGTCGTGAGGTAAAGTATTGAGATCATCCTTGTTTGTTTCCAAAACAGCATCGGTTGATCTGATAGACGACGTTTCCACATTTATGGTGCTCAATTCGATATCAGTCTTCGATGAAACGTCCCCCGCAGGCAAATACACTTCGTTGAGATTGTCCTCTACTGCAGTGCTGGAATCTTGAGAATCGCCTCCATTTAATGGCGTCAGTTCTTGAGTATATTTAGCATCCTGGGATTTCCAATGCTCTTCTGGGACATTCCCCGCTTCATTATCTACAGATTTGTCAGCTTCATTCTCGATACTTTCGCCACCAGTACCAGTATGGACGGCATTGGCTCCATTGGTTTCGGTTTCAGGACCTGTACCATTTGTTGATCTGGAATCAGTTCCGTTTGGTGACGCCAATTGACTAGAAGCACCATTTGCGGCGTCTTCTTGGTGATCCAAAAGCCGGCTTTTCTCTTCCTTGGACTTCTTGCTTTTTCTGGCCATTTTTGCAGCACTTTAATGGGGGAAACGATGCCTTTTATAGTATGAATCAGTAGTATGGTGAAGGCTGTATACAGTGACCTATGTGGTTGGGACACGACGCCTTTAATTTGGTTCTACAATTTATAGGGCTGTCTACGGGGCACAGAAACCAGGGAATTGGGAGATGGGGCCAAGATCGGCATGGTGTATTTATTTTGGTGGTATTTATGGTATTTTTTGTGGTTTTTTTGTTGTGTAAGAATTAAAAAAAAGGGCTCTCTGCTGCGGTTGGAAATGACCAATTGAGAAAACTACAAGAACGCGGTGAATTATGGTTTGGGGGCATTTATAACTTGATCTGTGACCCTGAAAGTACTGATTTTATTATCTATTGAAATCTGCTTGGAAATTACAAAAAAAAAGCAGTAGAAATCGGGCCTTCTGTAATTTATAGGTAATATTTTTATATAGATAAGGTTAAACAGTTAAAACAGTGGAGAGATCATCTCAGAAAGTGGATTAAAGATTATTGGTTAGAGTAAATGTTGCAATTTTGATATGGGGGGGAGAGAGAATTAGTGTCTGATTCTGGGGCTACAAGCTGTATGTATAAGGAAATTTTTGGGGTTATGGTCAATAATATTTATGGTATTAATCTACACAATGGTATTTCGCAAAAAGCTCATATGTATAATTCACACAAGCCCAAGCGTGGGGTTGAACCAACCAGAAAGAGCCTTTTAGCGTGAGCTACGTGAGATAATGTGTTTTCTTGAAGTCATTATATTTGTACTAGTTGAAAGTAGTAGCTGCGAAATTTGCACCCATTTCAGCCTGATGGCCAATCATTGAGTCAGTATGCGGGAAACTGGTTCTGGAAATGCAGTTCTAAATGTAAATAACCCTTGTACGCCGGAGACCCTGCCACCCCAAGACAGTGGTTTCTTTGAAAACGGTTATATAGGACGACCTGCCATAAAAGATTAGACACGCAGGTTGGGACGTTGGTTGACAGGCTTATCTTTCTCAAGAATCAGATTGAGGCTTTTCAAGGAAGCCCTATCGGAATCGTCAGCAGCCCTTGAGGAACCGGTAGCTGATCCCTCGGTGACATCGACAGAATGGGTTGTGGAAGACGTGGGGCTGGATTTGGTGGCCAGTTCAATGAGCGATTTCAATTGCTCTCCAGCTTTGATTGCGCCAGGCTTGACGTTCTCGTCAACAAAAGGCTGGATTTTGTCGTTGATAAAGCCTGGTCTCACTTCTTCCTTGGTTATTTCACCTTGGTTTTTTGCACCCACTCTGACCAAATGTTTTTCAAACAAGAGGTAATTTCTGGAATTGGCCTTGTATCCGATTTCAATTAAATCACCAATGATGGGGATAAGCCCCAAACAAAAATCAACCAAGATATTGAAGATGAACAATAATTGAAGGTCGAGAGGGAACCCGTCGTCGATCTTTCTGGCTAAAACAAGCAACCCGAGGGCCCAGTAAGCGGAAATCACTGCTCCTAAAATGGGGATTAAACCCACGACATTGGTCCAGCCAAACTTGACCCCTAAGATTTCAAACCACATGTCATAGCGATGGGCTCTCTTCTTGAAGAGCTTTAAAATTGCAATATCATTCTGAGAAAGCCCATCTGGGATCCGGCGGGGCACTTTTTTGAGCTTGCCTTTTTTGTAGCCACTCTCCCGAGGAATATACTCGTGATAGGGATCCTCCACCCCGAAACGATTCAACTGGTTGTCCTTGAGGATGCGATTGGTGAAGTATTTGATGATAAAGGACGACATGGATTGACACAACAGAAGACACGTGAGTTAGCAGCAAAGAAAGGTCGATGTAAATAATGATAATTAAGACCCACCCAAGAACTCTACAGGATGTTTTCACTAGTAATTGATATTACAACAATTACCATCACCAACTAGACCTACCGCAACCATGGCCTAATCGGGTAAACGCATGGAAAGGATGGGGAACATCACGTGGTCTGGGGATATAGCCATGTGATATTCTCGGGCCCAAATTTTAAGATTGATATTACAACCAACAAAGAAAACATTATGGGACATCATGGTGTTTCGTTCGTTAATTAGAAACACGCTTGACAGGGTGCCCTACGCCGACCATCTTCCGGCCGTGGTGACACATCTCTTGGACGAAGGACAACTGCCGGCATGTCTGCTCCAACCCAGTATTGACTTGGAGACTCCCAGGAGCTCCCCAACCCCAGAATCCCCGGTTCTTCTGGACAGAGGAGTGACCCCCAAGGTCAAAATCCACAACAAGATCTTGAGAAACAGGTATAAGGATCCCATGGACAGGTTTCCTATTATCGAGGAGCAAGATGAAGAAGAGTACATGGGCTACGAAGACGGGGTTGGTTATATCAACTATAGTGATACATGCGATGAGATCCCGCTAGCAATAGGAAATATCGGTCAGGGGCTGCCTCGGTTCGGGGAAAACGTGTTGGGGTCGCCATCACCATCGCTACTTTCGGGAACTACTGCACGGTCGTCCCACCACACGCACCCAGTTACCGAGGATCAAATCCGTCGCAACAATAGTCTCGATGCTATGCAACGGGAGTTGCGAACAAAACAGTACCTCAATGAGCAGAACGAGAAATTCGACGAGCTCATCAACAAGAACATCGATGTGTTTTTTAAACAACAGACCAAATTCGAGGACAAGGAGTCGGTCACTGCCAAGATTACTGCGAAGCCCAAAAATAATTATGTTAGGAGGTTCATTGGTGGTGCGATTCTGAAGGGCTTGCAAACTTTAGGACTTGCGGTAGGTCCAGAGGACGAGCCGGACCGGTTACCCGAACAAAACGTTCCTTCGTATGGTTATATCAAAACAGAACCAACCAAGAGCTACGAGGAGCTTGAACGGGAAAAAATCAACGAAATTTTGAGTAAACTCGACCGGTCTTCCAAGCAAAAGCTCTTGTTGCAGCTTCAGGAAGAATTGGGCATGGATATTTCCGAATACGAGAGGGAAAACCCCAGTGAATTGGATAAATTGCAGGCATTTCTTATTGTTTCGGTGAAGTTGTTCATCATCAGTATGAAGTTTTGTGTTCCTGTGACCAAATACATCTACCGCAAATTCGTCAATAATCAAATTTATTTGATCAATAATAAAAATGCAAATTCATTGTTTGACTTTACCTTGAAGGTTATGAAACGATTTGAATCCCAATTGAACCAGGGCGAACAATGGGTGTCTGAAGTTTATAGTAAGGACCCGGAAGACACTCTGGCCAATGGATATCTCGATGAAAAACTAGACAATATCTACGAAGATATGACTATGGGTGCAACTAATGTGTTACGTAAGTCATTAGTCAAAGGGGTTACTGGGGGTGAAGATTCGTGGCGTCGATTGGTCACCAATTACATAATCAAGAAGTATCTGTTTGGAGGTGTCGAGAAGAAGACCATCAAAAAGAAGAACTATTCCGACCCCAAATACGAGATATACTACTCGTCGACGCATAATACGGACAAAGATAATTTGGAGGGTCTTTCACCCCCAACTTCATCTCCAGATTCATTCAAGTCGCTCCCAGTGACCCGAGAGTCTTCACTTGAAAATTTACAATCCCTCTCAGTTTTCAACATAGCAGAGAGGTTTGTAGGCGAACTCTAATTAATATTTAATGGGTGTTAATAAGCAGACGTTCGCTTGGTTTCTGGGTCATTTTCATTTCTGGTAGGTAGGAATAATTATAATGGAATTTAAGGTTTGAATTATTGTGATGAAGTGCCGGTAGTTGAGGTTAATTTATGATATGGTTGTAGCATAGGTTTCTGTAATTTTTCAATATTCATATATTAGATATAAAAAACAGCACCTTTTACTGAAGATTTAGCGCAAGATGGTTAGTTTTCCAGTTTAATATAATTTAATGATATGGTTATAGTATACTTCAATTTTTTTTTTCTTTTTTTTCCCAATGTATCACTCGTATATAATTGTAATACGATATTAGTCTGGCTGCTATCTACTAAATAAATATATCATATGGGTTTTTCACAGAAATATTTAAATTCTCAAAATTTAAATTATTAAATTGAAAAAAAAAAGGAACTTAAGACTGTAGATTCAATCAACAGATGGCCATTCTGAATGTTTCCTGTCAAACAAAAATCGTAATTTGGTTACACATCAAGTTTCTTAAAATTTATTATTATTCCAAATTTGTAAAACTTTGAAAAAATGATGAATGGAAAGCCGAACAATCGAGCAATTTGACAATTATACCATTTACAAGATCTACAACTGAAGAGAAAAAGCGGGCCCAATGGAAGCCTGCCATTGAGCAATTCACGGTGTAAATATACAATCTACTATCACCACCGGTTTGGTTATCTCTGGAGATGTTCGATGATAACGGTAGTACTAGATAATATCCTGAGAAGCATGTCCTGAAAAATCGACATAGTAGAAGTTCTTATCAGTTGGAATTTTTTTTTTTTTTTTCAACAGGTATTCCATGCGTCCCTGTTCTATCCATACAATTGCTAACATCAATAAATATTCATAAGAAAGGGCGGGGAAAAGGACTTAGATAGCAAGCCAGGAAGGTAGGCACCAGGACCAGGTTGAAGGGGGCGGAGGATGCCAATCGTAATTCCCATACTATCGGGAAGAAGGATTATTTGTGGCTTTACTATGACGATTAAAGATACACGTGAACTAACATTACAACTAGACGAGTTCAGTTAAGACAGATTCTTCTATCAACCAGTTTAGTACAATTATTTATCCTAATTCAGATTAGGAGGGCCGTGTAGCTTATTTTGCTGGATTGAGATACCGCGGGTTGGGGGCCCGTGGCGCAAGACCCCTCTGGAGAATAGGAGATCTCCGGGTAACACCCTGGCGACGGGGTTACCCGGACTGAAACCGACAGCCGGGCCAATCAGAAGCGGCAGAGGCGTGGCAAAAGAAACGCCTAGAAGCGAGGGCGTGCGCCCACCGGACAATTTTTCAGGACAGTCGTCCTATTAAAACAGACCATACCCCCTTGCTAAATAAATTTCAAGGTTATTTTTTGCACTCCCCTCAGGCTCACTCAAAAAAGAAAGGAACATTTTTCACTTGCCTTTTTTTTTTTCTGTCTTTTTTCCTTGTGTTAAAAGTATCCCTTTTTTTCCTCTGTGTGAACTACACTAACATTTACTACCAACCCCCCTCACACACACATTTGGATTATTTGGTTATATTAGAGTACTCTCTATTATACTAGCAGATAACCAAAACGTTCTCACAAGTCCAGCTTAAAGACTACGACTACTCAGCTGCTCCTGCTTGCTTTGCTTGTGCTGCTTTGAAGAAGTTTCCTTGTATTGCCACCGACCTTCAAAAAACTTGACAGGGTGTCCTCAAAAAGTGGTCATTCTTTTTTTTTGGTTGTTAGGGTTACCCGCAATTTGCTAGACTTTCTGACCCCTTGATTGGTTGAGTTCAGAAAAAAAACCCCCCTCCCGGTTGTCGTCCCCAGACCAATTTATTTTGGCTTCTACCAGCAAAAAAAAAAAACCATCTTGTGCGATAGTTTGTACCATGGCTTTGTGCTCACTGGCATTTCCTACAAACAATAAACGTAGTTGTACGTTTGGTAGTGCATACCATGAAACTCCTGCACCAAAAAGAACATGCTTATCTGAATATGGATCTTATAAGTATCCTACCAAGAAGTCGGTATCAATCTATACTTCTTCTGAAGAGGACAATGACTCCGAAGACGAGCAATCTTGCTACAATGCCGATCAGATCAGGGCCAAGAGAAGAGCCTCCAATCGGGTGTCGTTCTCTTTGAACTCTGAATTGTCCAGGGCCATTTCCAAGTATAGTGACGAAGACGAAGTGGCCACCGATGATGACAAGGGAGACGACGAGGTCACGCGTCCTTGTCTCTTTCGTCGCCGCGACTCTAGTATCAATGCTGGTGCAGGCACTAGTCAAATACAGAATGAATCTGCCCCTGTTGTTGACTTGGAAAACCTCGACTGCAAATTAAGTACTAGTCCAGTAAATTCGGGGCTTGCTCTTAACATTTACAGCAAGAGTTTTGTCTCCGATAACCAGAAAAGTGTTTCGACAGTATCGACCCCTTCAAAAAGTTGTATTCCAGCTACGGATAAATCTGCCAGATCTCGTTGTTTTGAATATTTGGTTGGTGCAATTGATGAAGCTTGGGCTAGATACTGTGACGCCGCTACCAATGTTGAAGATGAGGTTTATGGTTATAACACTCCTAATTCTCTTGCTACTGATGATGAAGAATATTTTGACAACACTACCGATATCACTGACTACGAGGAATCGGACTTTGATGGTGCTAAACATCACAAAGCTCCTGTTCAATCGTTCAGACCAAGATTATCGTCGTCGGCTTCATGTTCTTCGCTCAGTTCCACCAAAGAAGATCCAAGTTCTTGTCAACTACAAGCATTAAAGGATCGTCTTACCAAAGCCAAGTATTATTTACAAGACTTGGTAGATTCCGAATCGATTTCAGAAGTCAATTCATTCTGGAAGCGTTGGGACATGATTAAGTACGCCACTATCGAGCTCGTTGAAGATGATGACGACGATGAAATTGTTGAATCGACTATTGATGAGTTGGAAAGTGGACGGTTGTTTATGCACTAAACCCTAATCAGAAAAGAACAAATTTTTCATTTCAAACATCTTGAGAGTTGTGACTTTAGTCATGGATTCAATTGATTGGTTTTATTTTACTCCTTGCTATTCTTGTTCTAAATTAATTATTGTTGCTACGTTGGGTTGCATTTATTGAAGGGTTGTTGTTTTAGTTGGGGTGGCTTTTGTTGCCATCCATTGGGTATGAATCATATTTATGTAAATTACGAAGAATGATCAGTTGATCGATATAGGTCTTTATACATGTACAATAGCGAACAAGTGTAGAAGCCAAAAAGCCAGCAAATAGGAATACCATCTATATCAATGAGTCACGCGCACGGGCATCACGTGACATACACTACTTTATGGCCCCACCGTGTTGTTTCAACACCAACCACCATGAAATTCGCCTCTGTATTCACCGCCGCTGCCTTGTTGACCACCTGTGTTGTGGCCAAGTCCAAGAAATTGGTGATTGGTAAGTGATTTGTCAGCAAGCTGGTTATTGGACCTACTAACATTAGATGTCACCAAAAAGATCCCCGACTCCGACTGTACTGTCAAGTCGGCAAAGGGAGATAAGATTTCGGTCCACTATGAGGGAAGACTCGATGACGGGACCGTTTTTGACTCGTCTTACAAGCGTTCGACCCCATTGATGTTCCAACTTGGGGTGGGTCAGGTGATCCAAGGCTGGGACGATGGGTTGTTAAATATGTGTATTGGTGAAGTCAGAGAGTTGACCATTCCCTCCAATTTGGCATATGGAGACCGAGGAATCGGACCTATTCCACCCAAGGCCACTTTGCGTAAGTATTGACCACAAACAACTGGTGAAAGGGGAGTTTCTCCGGTGATTTTCCGGACCAGTTTTTTTAGATCAAAGTCTACAAGCTTTTTACTAACATTTAGACTTCACCGCCGAATTGGTGAGTGTTGCAGGCAGCAGCCACAATGACGACGAATTGTGAAGGATCTCGGATAACCAGTAAATAAAGTAATAGTCCCAATATAATCTGCAATTTGCTAACCAGCACTATTAATCTTCGACCTTCCCCTCCGTTTCCCAGTGTCTTATCTTGCTACTTTTTATAGCATCACTGTACCTGGGCTACTAAAGTACTATCAGGCCACGATTACGTAAGCGCGGACCAGTTGCTCCATCACCCCATTTGCAGTCATTCGACCCTAACCAACTCGCTGTACTTGCCAAACCATTGTGCAATTGAGAGTCCACGGCTGTTCTAGAACATTCCGTATCCAGTCGTTCCCCTTACCATTTGTTAGGTCCATAAAAACCACTGATTCGTCAGTTGGATCCATCACCACATCTCCAATTGCCCACCCCTATTACACCACCCCTATTACACCACCACTTTCACCACCACTGCACTACAGCATCACCACAGCACCACAGCACCACAGCACCACAAAACCAAGCCAATGACCATTCGCCGCTTCCAGAAACCATTGCAGGACTTCGTCAATTCCCTGGCTGACTTCAAGGTCATCTACAACTCGGCGACCAGGTTTGCTGCTCCCAACACCCGGAGGATCTGTATACTTGATTCGTCGTTTAACCCACCCCATTTGGGCCACTATGCGTTGATTCATGAGTCGATTTCTAAGACGTACACCAGCTCGAGTCACCAGGAGGAGAAGCCCGATGAAAGAGTCATTTTGCTTTTGCTATCCATCAACAACGCCGATAAGAAAACCGCACCTGAATCGTTTGAAAACCGCCTTGAAATGATGTATTTGATGGCACAAGACTTGGCAAAAAAGTACCCCCAAACCCAAAACATCAGTATTGGGTTGAGTAAACATGCCAGGTTTGTAGATAAATCGGTATCCATCTTGAACTCCTTGGACATCCCCCATGTCAGGCTCACTTTCTTGGTTGGTTACGATACTTTGATCCGCATGTTCAACCCCAAGTATTACTTGCCCGATAAGCTCTCTTCATCGTTGGAGGAATTCATGAAATCCACCGATATCTTCTGCTTGACCCGAAATGATGGCGAAATCCCCCACCATGAGCAGTCAAATTACTTGGAAGATATAAAAAGTGGGAAGTATGAACATGTGCCCACTCATTGGTCTGAAAATATCACTCTCCATCATAATAAGGAGGAAGCTACTGGAAGAATCAGCTCTTCCAATGTCAGAAACAGTATTACTAACCACTCCGACTGGGAAGACCATGTGATTCCTGAAATCAGAGATTTGATTCTTGAAGAGCACCTCTACAATAGCTCGTAATCATTACAAAAACGAACAAAAGCATAAAACTACCATTTTGTCCACAGTTTTTAGCATGACTTTTATTGAAGCAAAGTATCTAGGCATTATTTATAATCGAGCCTTTTGAATACAAATATATACTTTTCAGCTCAAGGGTAGATTCTAGCATTTCTCTGATCATCAATGCAGTGTCAGGATTCATTTCTCATCTGTGTCTCCCATTGTAGATTTCACATACTCAATCTTCACATTTATTCATAACTTCAATGGAACGGAACCAAGCGGTTAAACCAGATTTTTTATCAATAATACACGCTTGAAACAGAACAGCATACTCTGTAATTTGTTAACCAACTCAGAAATAAATTTCCTAGTAGCTAAAGGTAAAAGCTACTATAAGAGCACCAATCATTGCAAATACCACAGGGAATAATTCACCACTACCTGAAGAATATTTTACTCCAGGGCTTGTCTTGGTAGAATTGGAACCTTTTGGGGATCCTTTGGTGGACCCAGTTGGAGTGTCTGAAACCACCTTTTCATTGTTGCTATTGATACACTCGATTTTGCCACCTCTAATGACGGAACCAATGGCACTCTTTGTCCATTTGGTGCAATCAAAAGAAGAAGAATAAGACTTGATTTTGGCGCTTCCTTTAACCAATTTCAATTGCTTCAAGCTTGTTTCTTTGATGTTACCAACCAACTCAAGAGCTCCTCCAATGATATTCAAACTGGGTAAGAAATCAATGCTTTCGACCTTGGTATTATTAATAACCATAAGACCACCGCCAATTTCTGAAACTGAGGGAAACTCAACGTCATCGAGATTGTTATTGTTAACAATTGAGAGGGTACCTCCTATCGAAGTTAGCTGGGGAAGTTTAAGCAGCGAAAAGTGATTATTGATGATGTTAAGAGACTGGTCAACCTTCTCCAACAGACCCAAGTCCAAATCAGCAATTTCCCTCAAGGTGACATTGTTTGCAGCAGTAAGGTTGGCCAAATTAACTTTGACTTCAGCGGCATTGGCGGCTATGACAAGCTTTTCGCTAACTGTTTCGACGTTACAAGTGATGGCGTCTAAGAAGCGGTTATTGTTGATATTCAAAGTTTGCAATTTCGAACCCAAAAAACCAGAAACAGCAGTTAAGGAGGTGTCAGCAATAGTAATACTCTCGAGCCCACTAACATGTTTGGTGAATTCAACGTTGTTTAAAATTGGCAAGATTTTCCAATGAAGGCGTTTCACTGATTCTAGGCTTGGGAAAGTGATGAGTGACAACGACGTGAGCTCTCTTAAGGTGAAACGGTTGGAGATCGATTTCAACAATGGCGCTTCGAGTCGAACAAGCTCAGGAGATTCGCTAATGACCAAGCTACCAATGATACCTTGCACCTGGCCCAAAGACAAAATTGGGCTCTTGTACCCGCTAACAACTATATCTCCTACCACAATCTTGCAATGGTGGATTGAAGCCACTTCTTCGGTGCTGCCGAAAGTGAAGATCTCTCTTTTACAAGAACTAGGAGTTTCGTCCTCAGGAACGACAGTAGCAGACGGAGTAGAAGCAATAGCAGTTGAAGATGAAAGTGAAGAATCGGCGGCTATTGTTAGTAAAGTCGAGTTAGGAAGAAGCGCCGATGCCGGCCAGGAAAAACGAAGTAGACTTACCTGTGTTATTCACAGCAACAGTGAAGCCCAAGAGAAGTAACACAGTGGTCTTGGTTAAGTTCATATTGTTGTGGTTTTATTAAAAAACGTATATTAGGTACAAATACACAAGATAAAATTATGTGCAGTGGGTGCAAAAAATGGCTGCGAAAAGAAGTAAAAGAGCTCGAGTTGTGACCACAATGAACTAACAAGCGGACAAGCGAGTGAAGTAGGACGTCATGACTCTATAATGGCCAGACAAAGACACTGATGTAATTGAATTTTCCAAAAACTCAATTGTTGGAATGCAGAAGCTCGTCATTAGACCTTCTTTAAATCCTTGCTTTCAACGGAAACATTCTCAATGTAGTCAGTTTGATGTTTTTGGCCATGTTCGTCCAACTTGAAGGATCTACCGTCCGCATAGTGGATACTTCCATGCTCACCACTGATTCTTTGGCCGTTGTGGAGCTTGTTGATTTCAGAGTTATCAGGACACAATTCAGCACCTCTTCTACCAATGAGGTACCATGGCAAGTTGAACACTTCTTCCATACTTTCAAGAGATCTACCGGAAATTTCAGGGATGGAGAACCAAACCCAGAAGATGGAAATGGCACAAACTCCGGTGAAGAAGTAGAACGCACCGAAGTTGTTCATTTCCAACAACATCTTTGGAACTGCTTTGGAATTACCGAATTGATTAGCAAAATGCAAAACCATAATCAATGATTGACCAAAAGAACGGAGACCCAATGGGAAAATTTCAGAACCCAATAAGTATTGAACGGAATTGAAACCCATAGTCCAACCGACACCGGAGATGAACAAAGCAGCCATAGCAGCCTTCGAAGCAGCCTTTTGAGAAGCGGTCAAAATAGCATCCTTTTCCACAGCTTGAGGAACGATTGTAAGGAAAATAGCAAAGAACAAGAGAGTCAACATTTGGACAGTAATACCAATATATAAGGCCTTTCTTCTACCCAAGAAATCAATCATGAAGAATGCAGAAAAGTAAGCACCGATGAACTTGATAAGACCCAACACAACTGTCATTTTCATGGTTTCGATACCTTTAATACCGATGAAACTGAACAAATCGTTGGCGTAAATGGTGATAGCGTTTGCACCAGACCATTGACCTAAAATTTGGGACATAGCACCAATCATGAAGAATCTGTATCTAACGGACTTGACCATGACAATATCTCTGAGTTTTTGAAGCATGCTGTAGTTTTCGTTGGCCAATTTTTCAGCCATAACCGCCTCATTAATATCACTGACTTCACTAATGATGTAAGGGTGATCTTCAGGCAATTTTCTCAATTTAACCAAGTTCTTGACAGCTTTTTCAGTCTTACCGACCTTAATCAACCATCTTGGAGACTCGACACAGAAAAGAGAGCCAATACCGACCAACCCAGCTAAGGGGATTTTCATAGAAGTAGGAATGATCCACTGGTTATTTGAATTAGCCGAAATGTGTTTAGCGGAACCATAATTTGCAGCATAACTGGTGAAGACACCAAAGTAAACGGCACCAGAGAAGAGACAACCAAACAAACCACGGTAAGCAGGAGGAGAGACTTCGGCCATAAAAGTAGGACCAATGGTGGTGGTCTGGCCAATAGCGAATCCTTCAAGCAATCTTCCCACGTAAAGCTGGCCCACGGACTTGGAAGTAATTTGAATAATTGCACCAATAATCCAGATAATACACACCTCTTGCAAAGCTCTAACTCTTCCAAGTTTGTCAACGGTATACATAGCAAGCAAGGCCCCACCAACAGAACCCAATTGCACCATGGAGGTGATATTGGATTTCAAATCAGCAATCTCGCCTTTGGTCTTTTTGGGGTCCGAAAGTCCAAAGAGCTTCTTGAACGACTTTTGGTTGGTCGCACCAGAAATACACCCTTCATCGTACCCTCTAGCAGCACCAAGGATCCCAAACACAAACACTGTGAAGTACAAGGTCCAGTTGTAGATCTCCTTTGGAGAGTGATCATCCACGACTCTCCATCTGAACTTTTTGGACTTTTCAGTCGGAGCGGAAGAGGGAGTGCTTGATTTGATCGACACAGCCGAGTTGTATTTCTCTTCGATATTCATGTTGGTAAGAATGGTGCTTTAGAGAAGGAAGGTGATGATAATTTATAGTCGGGATGGGAAGGCTCCCAACCTCACATCTGGTTGTTCCTGCTGATGTACCCCACACTGGATTAACCTTTTTGGAGACTAAGATCAAATTAGACCCGGAGCTTCACCCCACATACTGGCCCCAAATTTGGCTGCAAGTTTTTGGTCGCAACCAAACCCCACAAAAAAGTCCGAGTTTAAAAATTTCGGAACCACGTGAGTGCGAGAAATTCAGCCGTTTGGGTAGGGCAACGCTGTGTACGGCTGTTGAGGGCAGAGTTGACGGTGGACTGAAACGACGGATCTTGGATGTGTCTGGAAACACCGTCGCTATCCATACTAGCACAACCGAATCTAGATGGCGTGGATATAAGCACGTCAAAAGCGATGCTTTCAGAGTAAACGAGATTGAACTGTGTCATGTAACAAAGAACCCCTCTAAATATCCCGGATGGTACATTTTTCTGGGCACAGATTGCGCGTGTAATCAACCTACATGGAATTAACCCCAAAAAAATCTCATGAAAGGGTCCAATAAGGTAGCGGTGGTCCTGGCAAAGGTGAGAAGAGAGACCCTGACAACCAGAAGGGTTGGACAGAGCCAGAAGTGTAAGTTGGAGCCTTTTCTTTTTACCATGGATATGGATTGAGATGCTCGGAACATGTTTTACCCTACAAAACTATTTTCCCGGGGGCTAAGAAATTTATGGCAACGCACCGTCGCAAAATTTCTTGGTCAAGTGGGGCAGCCTAAAATCAGACAGGGGAAGCTATTGATCAAGAGATGTCACAAACCATGACAGATTGTTCTTGAGAATCGATCAATGTACTAGACGTGCATGGAATTCTGGGCATATGCCAGTGGTGGGGGATCGAGGTGGGGGGCAACTCGAGAGGTATTACAAATGAAGTAGGTTCTACAGGTAGGAAAACTATCACCACAAGTAAGGCGGCCGTTTTCGCTTATGGTGACATTTGGGGGACACAGAGTGGGGTAGTTGACGTATTCGGAATATCAAACTATATAAGTGGAATTTAGGTTTGATTCCGGCCAAATGCTGGGTGTGGCTGATAGATGGGAGCCCAACCCAGTAGGCAACCGGAATTCCCCAATTGTTGTAACAACAAGTAAGTGGTGGGGAAAACAATACCCGCGATAATGTTGATCGAAAGATCTTCTACGGTTGGAACCGGTGGAATTTGCTATGGTACGAATATTTTCACTACGATCGTAGTTAAGTTTTGCTTGGAATGGATATTTTCACGGTTGGAACCGCTGGAGTTTGCTCTATTTCATATATCTTCACTAGTTGGAACCACTGCAAACTCGCTGCATTTAATTTCGGGTCTTGCTTGTCAAGCGAAGCACGAGAGATTAATAAAGGGCAGTATCTTGTATCAAGCCATAAATATAGACAGTAAAAATTTTTTGAGAATTGAACCGCAGTATTTCTCCAAACGGTAAGCTACCCCATATACTTATCGCTGGCGTATGATAGGCCACTAAGTAGGGGGTATTGGTAACTGGAAACTCCGGGACTACATAGTAATTATCAGGCTTTTCAATAAATTAGCCTATAGTATTTTTTGGCACGGAAATGGCCCCTTTGGGAACCGCTACTACCACAAATATACTTCAAAGACCACACATGTATTCTCCAAATAGAAGCAGGCTAATTACTGCAAAAAAAAAAAAAAACAAGAAAATGGTTCACTTTTCCAAATCATACTTGAAGTCATTTTGCTTTCTGATGGTGTCAAGAACCCACATGATACGTCTACTTTCTTCCCAACTCATAATCGCACTTTCTTTACCACCTTTGGCCAATACCTCACCCACTTCGACAGCTTCGTACCAGAAACCCTCACCTCCATTCAAGTCGGCTTTAAAGTCCTTTTCGGAAGTGGTACCATCGTGCAAAGTGATCTTGTAACCCTGTGGAGATGGAGTGTCTCCAATGGCATGGACAATGGCCTGGCCCTTGGTACCTTCAATCCGGACAATCTCGGAGGGAGCTGGAGTGTACATTCCTGCATTGATCACAGCATGCTGTTTATGGGTCTTGTCGTTGAAAATGGCACTGGTGACAAAATCGACTTCATCTTCTTTCTTGCCGGTTAAACTATCCATAATTAATTCCGAAGACACCGACCAGTCCTTGGTGGGGTCGGCGTCGGGGTGCATAAACACTCTAGCATATGTGACCGGATAAATACCAATGTCCAAGAGAGCACCTCCACCAAGCTCCTTATTAACAGCACGGTGTTCGGGGGTCCACGAGAAACTGGCACCGTCAAAGGAATAATTTCCGAAAACAGCCTTGACATCACCGATAATTTTTTCCGGGCCATATATCCTATGTTGTAATTCAAGGAACCCAGGAAAATAACGTGACCACATGGCTTCCATAAAGAACACATTATTCTTCTTGGCAACGGCCAAGATTTGGTCAAGTTCGGCTCCGTTGATGGTGACAGGTTTTTCACAAAGAATATTCTTTTTCCCTTCCTCAATGGCCCGGATCACAAATGGGGCATGGAGATTGTGGGGCAACCCGATGTACAAAACATCGATGTCCTTGTCATGAATGATTTCGTCGTAGTCGAGAGCACGGGTGCCGTAGACTTCACCAACCACTTCCTTGACGAACTTTTCGGCCTTTGCCTTACTAGACGCACCAATGGCTCCAATGGTGTGCTTGATCTTGTTGGGCCCCGAAGGGTTTGCGATCAAGACCTTTAAATCCTTTGCAAATCTGGAGGAGATGTTTCCTGCTCCGACGATACCCCAATTAACCATCTGAAGTTAGTAATGTTGGTGAAATGGAACGGCCGGAAAAAAAAAAAACGTCAAGATAGTGACCCACGTCAAACAGCGATAGCCAATGGCCCCACTGTCGACAATCGTTCGGCCACATCCCTGTACTATTCTTGGAACCATCAGTTCAATGGATGGACCATACGGACTTTTTCGGACTTTGGTGCTTCCGTCAGCCCGATTCGCCGTTACTGCCCACCTGCTGGTTTTCATATACTTACTTTTAGTAATTGCTGTAGATATAAATGTAAAGGATGATCGTCGCTTTATATAGGTGCGGCCTTGTTGAGGTTGCATTTCCCCAGAATGCGGAGGCGAGGACAGAGTGGCTTACGTTACAGGCAAGGTACAGCGTGTACGCGACCTTCTCCGAACTTTCTACATTGAAGAGACATTCTTTCTAAGTTTAGGGTGGGGCCCAAATGTGGAGATGAGATTTTTCAAATTTTTCACCTATTTCAGTGTGATGAAGGATCAGTCGGAGATACACCAGGTAGAACAGAGAACGTAGAGCACAAGGGTGGTACTAGGGTATAAGTGAGGGGGGAGATAGGGGCGATGGCTATTTGAAGACCCAAACGGTTGCTGGCCAGGGTGTTGCATGTTTTAGTGGAATGTAACGTTGCACCTGAAATAACCTTTCAGGGGATCTATCTGTAAGGACAAGATGGGACCCTGGTAGATCCGTGGCCACAACCGGGGCTGGAACCAAGGACCCATTTTAGAAAAGGGTAGGACCACTACAGGGACACAATGTGGCAGTATTGGCATTATTATAAGGTACAGCCAATCTACACGGTGCCAGTGTAACGATCCTAACTCTAGTTTAACTACCCCGTGCTCAATGCTGCTACCCCCTATATAGTGGACACTCTTTTACAGACCTCATATAACGACTCTTTTACAGGACCTTTCATCGATGTACAATTTTTATATCATCGTCATAACAATATAGATCCATATCGAACCTCCTATAGTGTTTTCATGTACGCATGGTACAGTTGTAGTAGTCATTACACTATTATCTAAATCTCTAGTTTATGTCAACCTTATTATTGGTTTCTAGCTGCTCTATCACTATACATTAAATATCACGATGTTACAGAATTAGTCTATGCCTCAACACACTATATATTGGCATTTTTGAATATTGAACATCTGCTTCTGTTTCAATTCCATCTAATCAATAAGATATTATATACTTTATATTTGTATATAACGATATTTACAGAATTTACAATCTATGCTTAAACACACATTATTTTACATTTCTATTGCATTCAATTTTCAATTGCATCTTTTCATATTTGATTAAATATGATAACACTGCTATCACTAGATATTTGCATACAACGATATTTACAGAATTTACAATGTTCAATCTATGCTTACACACACATATTTTGTATTTCTATTGCATTCAATTTTCAATTGCGTCTTATCATATTTAATTAATAATATATTACCAGTATCACTATATGTTTGTATAGATCGATGTTTACAAACTTCTATGCCTAAATGTACTTTACATTGGCAAATCTATTGAATAGAATATTGACCATCTGTTTCTATTTCAATTTCCATATATATAAAAAGACCAAACTATCATATTTTTATTTCACGAGATTTACAGAATTTGCTGTCTATGTCTAATACACTTTATATTGGCATTCTTCTTCAACATATTATAAAGCATGTGTTTCTGTTGAGTTCCATAATTCCTTAATAAAATATTACGACTAGTACTGAATATTGGAATTTGCCTTGAGAATAAACATCTGTTTCTGTTCAGTTCAATCTGATCATATTTCCTTAATAATAATAAAACATCATTATATGGTACTCGCCTTGAAATAAACATCTGTCTCTGTTTCAATTCCATCTTCTGATATTTAATTAATAAGATATTACCGCCATCACTATATATTTGATAGCACGATGTCTACAAACCTCTATTCCTAAATACACTTTATGTTTTGTATTTCTAGTAAATATAATATTGAGCACCTGTTTCTGTTCAATTCAATCTGATCATATTTCCTTAATAAAATACTACAACTATCACTGAATATTGGCATTTGCCTTGAGAATAAGCATCTGTTTCCGTTTCAACTCCATCTTCTGATATTTCTAAATAATAACCTTGAATATAAACATCTGCTTCTCTTTCCATCACCATTTTCCACATTTTAAATATCATAAAATTCGCCTTCCAATTAGCTCTCTACCACAACCACCCCAACCACTGCCAATCACTGCCAACCACACTTACACAACCACCAGGCCAATTGGGGCGTCACCATACTTTGGGTATATGGTGTGGGTATATGGTGGGGCTAACCTGTATTACTGGCACCAACATGTAAAATTACCATACAGGTTACACCCAACCTGCACTTCCCACCAACCCGCAAACTACGTCCACCAAACTATCTCAACCACCATCACCTTCTCCTTGTTCAATCACACGTGGATCCATCTCATCATGCCAGTGACTCAATCACTCCTCGCTACCGCCGTGTTGGTGGTCGGCGGCTATTTGCTCTTCAACAATTCCGGCGAGCTCTTCAACGTCGGTCAGTTTTTACAGTCCACTTCACCTTATCTTTGGGCCAACTTGGGGATTGGTAGTTGTATTGGACTCTCGGTAGTGGGGGCTGCGTGGGGTATTTTCGTCACCGGGTCTTCCATTCTCGGCGCCGGTGTCAAGACCCCCAGAATCACCACCAAGAACTTGATTTCCATTATTTTCTGTGAAGTGGTGGCCATTTATGGGTTGATTATGTCGATTGTGTTTTCGGCAAAGTTGTCCAATGTGCCTGAAGACTCTCTTTACACGGCGGCAAACTTGTATACGGGCTACTCGCTTTTTTGGGCTGGTCTTACTGTGGGCGCCACCAATTTGATTTGTGGTGTGGCTGTGGGAATCACTGGTTCCACTGCTGCCATCAGTGACGCTGCCGACCCTTCGTTATTCGTCAAAATCTTGGTGGTGGAGATTTTCGGCAGTGTTTTGGGGTTGTTTGGCTTGATCGTGGGGTTGTTGATGGCCGGAAAGGCTGGCGAATTCAAGTAAATCCCGTCGCTTTCCTCAGTTCCCAGCTTCATATACCTTTTAGAATCAGGATAATGCTAGTGGATCATTAAAAATCTCGGGGTTTTTAATGGAAAATTGGATAATTCATCTTTTTTCATCCAATCCTCTTCCAGAGGTGGCAAAACAACAAAACAACAAAACAACCGATACAGAACTCACCCACTCACCTCTAGATCCATAACTCCACTGGGACAGTCGAGAATCATCACCTTTTGTGGCTGACTTGTTACATTAACTGCCCCAGAAACAGGGTCTTGCAAAAATAAGTGAATTTCATACCACTACTACCTGATATTTTAGTTATAGACAGTGGCATGGCATCGCTTCATCATCTTTTTTTTATGACAAGTTCATCATTTTTACTTCCTACACCTCATAATTTACGTAATTTATTATCTAAACGAATCGATGTAGAGAGTACCGTTTAATTTTCCACTTCCATGTACTCAGGATTCTTCTTCAAAATCACCACTCCCTCCAACGCATTGCTCAAGCTAATCCACTCGTCGGTGCTTTCCAACTCGGCTCTTTCACCAAAGTTCAACAACACGGGAGTAGATTGGGTCACCCACCCGGTAATGGTCTTGGGCTTACCGGCTTGTCCCACCACGTCAACCGCTTGACCTACTCTGACATTGACCTTGATTGGATTCAACTCTTCATCCACAGTGACTAACATTCTTGGTTTGATGGCTGGGGTCAAGTAGAATAATAATTGGTGTGTGGTTTCGGTAGTGGAGTCATTCAAAATAAACGATTTAGGATCCAATAAAGCAATGGAAATCGTTAATAACGATGCCAATGAAACCTTATTTAAAATAGTTCTTTCCGAATTAAATGGATTCAAAGAAAGGGTACCTTTACCCAAATGTAAAATACCTTGAGCAATTCTCACCATGAATAAGGAATCGGGTGATTTGATATAGTAAGAAGCCAACTGTCTCAATAATTGCGCCAATCTAGCATTGTTGGTACCTGCACCAACCAATCCCATAGAGTAAATAGCATTTTGAGCCACTTCCAAATCAGGATCGTGGGAGTAACGTGACAAGGTATCAAACACCTTCATTTGAGGATTCGATGTAGATACTAATCCCATGGCCAAAGGAACGGCCCTGCGGATCAATGAGTTTCCATAGTGCATCAAGTGTGAAAAATGGCGCAATGACATATCTTGTCCAATATCTTCACCCATGGCCACCAATGCAACACCCAACACGGCTATACCTTGATATAATTCTTCGTCATTTTCATTTTCATCAGTGTCATCACCATCATCATCTTCATTGTCTGCTTTATCCTTTTCATTTTCAGTAGATTTCTTGTCTGCAGCTTCAGGATCTTCCATATCGACATCTTGGTCTTGTGTGGAATTATTTTGGCCAGGTTCATCCTTCTTTTGATCCTCTTCACTTTGTTCCAATTTCTTCTCTTCTGCCAAAGTATCTTTAGGTTTGGCAGTACACATTTGTAACAATGATTGGATTTGCAACACGTTACCGGTACCTGCATAAGCACAAATGTTTACCAATACCTTCAAAGTTTTAGAAATTGGATGTTCAATGGCTTCAATGGTCTCCAAAACATATTCCACTTGGTCAGTCTTGCCCATATATAATAAAGCCAATCCCAAAGACATGAATTTGACAAATTTACTGGTCAATTGGGTGAAATCCTTTTCAAGTAAACTTTGTAAGATGGTGGATGTGATATCTCCGTGACAAGTACCCACAAACACATGACCCAAAGCCAATGCTGCTAAGGATGAAATTTCAATGGAAATATCTGAGTCAGATACCAATGGCGATAATAAATTCAACACTTCTTCGTTGCTGGTACCAGCAAAAGCAATACCAAGACCATTTATGGCCGAGGATTGCAAGAGCTTATTTGGATCTGAAACATATTCTTGTAACAAGGCAAAGGCAGCGTCTACATCATCATGAACATTGGATGAAACTACACCAATCCCTAACAATGCACCAGCCTTAATTTCGTCATCAGAAGAATAAGTGTATTTATCCAAATGTTGTAAACCTTCATTGATATTCCATTGATGAATCGAACCCAAAGATGCGGTGGTGGAAGTCATCCCGGGACCTTTAGTCTTGTAGATCCATGATTTATTATCTTCTTCGGTTTGGATCAATTTATCGGTTCCGTAACCCAAATTAACAAAGGCATTAACAAAGGCAGTAGCCAAGTTTTGTTTGGCAGAGTCAATGGAGCCCGAAGTACCCAATCCGAACTTGGCGTTTTCCAAATGTGATTTGTATATGTCTTCAGGAACCTTTGGATCCAATAAATTGAGTTCTTTCACCAAGTACCCATAGTATTCATGTAATTTAGCATTGGAGATTGTTTCTTGGACTTCGGGGTTATCTCCTGGGTATTTGAAGTTGCTATATTGTTGGGATAAAATGAACCCCAATTGTTTATGCACCAATTCGTCACTGGTGACTTCAAACACTTGCTTGATCAAGTCTTGGTCGTCCAACTTGATGGCCATCACTAAGGCTTGGGGTAATTGATTGTAGGACAAATAAATGGAAAAGGCGGTTTGGAGGAAGGAAGTATCATCTGGAGGGGCCAATAATGGAACACAGCTGACCATATAAAGACAAACCCGGGCATAGGTGCTTTCATCGGTGAATTGGGGCAACTTGTCAATACTTTCGATTTCAAGCAACAAATCCACAGCATCGGCCTCAGCATTATGCTTCAAAAAGAAAGGAACGATCTTCAAGGCCAATTGCACCAACTGGGCCACCGAGTCGTCTTCGGACCCCAAGGTTTCCTGGTATGATTCGCCAATCTCCAACGCCAAATGACGCATATATTCATGTCCCCAGTCGGAAACACTCTCTTCAAACGCCAACAACCGGTACTTCAACGCGTCCTTCTTCCCGTCGTCCGAATACGTCATGGCCAACACCGATAACACATCAGCAAGCTTGATAATGATCGCCGAATACTTTCCTCCCGCTTTGGCAGTCCATTGTTCGTATAATTCGGTCAATCCCGGGTAATGGGGCCTCAAGAACTTCAATGGCTTGGGCACCGCCGTCATCGACGTCGTGGATTCCTTGATAAACGTCTTCAACGACTCCAAACTGGCTTGATACACCTCGACGCCATTGGCGCTGTCAAGAAGCCTTTCTACAAGCAATTCCAACTCATCTTTCAAGTGTTGGTCTTCCTCGGATAATTCCTCCTCTTTGGGCGGGGCTTTCTTGGTCTGCTCGGGCTTGGTTTCTTCTTTTGCCGGAGCCATGGTGGTGAATGGTGTGGTAGTAGTTGGTGGAGTTGATATCGACGGCAAATGGGCGAGGGGTCGTGTGCGTACCACAAAGTCCACTATTGCCACCACCTGGCCCTGCCAGGAACAGGGGCACAGGTAGTAGGCGACTAGACGGTAAGGGTTTCCAGTAAGCGGAAGATATATGTGGCCGTGGGCTTCACCAGGAGGACGTTATACGGAAATTTGGGAAGACCAATATTACGTAATATACTACGTAAACGCACTACCAAGGCACCTGCTTGGATTGGAAAGGGTGCTTGTATGGGGTATTCTCGTGATGGAATGACTGCCAGGGGTCAAGAAAGGGATGAAGAAATGAACTTGAAGTGGTATGAAATCCTCACTCCTGATTTAGGATGCTATTTGTCTGAATTTCTGTATGGGCGTTTTCATGATTCTAGCCAGTTACAAGTGCTTGAATTGTTCAGTTTGCAACCGGCTTGTCCCATGTCAATATGAATCGGGATCTCAGGGACCACTAGACACTTTTTTTTTTACCTAATTGATGATAGTTATAATTTTATTGGTATAGTTATTCTTTTTTTAAATTTATTATTATTATTTATCGTAATAATTAGCATAATAAGTATCAATTGGTCCAACTATAATCGCTATCAGAGATTTTAGGGAGGATATCTTTATTATTTTTCATCTTTCACTAGAACATAATGTATCTCATATATTATCAGATATTTCTGCCCCCGCTAGTATATTAGATATCTATTTAATTAAGCTTTCAAATCAGTTGAATAATGATAGTCCGATTAAATTAATATGATACCGCAAGACGCAAAAATTATTACATAGTTGTACATATTCTTCTGGTAGTTATCTTGGGCTCCTACTTATATCCTTGCTTACCTCGTTCTGTAACCATTGCTCCCAGCAGAGATAAATGTCTTTCCACTTTCATCTATGTGGCCCAATAATTTCCAGCATTTGCAATGTTATCTAGCAACTGACTCAATGTCGATTCCTAGCAGCGAAGAACGAATAATACTACAATAACCCAGGAAGCTTATTTATTAATATTAATGCCAAACTAAGAACAAGCTTCTTTATTTATACATGAACTGCAAGAGGAAATGACCCACTTCCTCGTCAAGACATTAGATAGGCCTAGGAAATCCTAGACGGGCCCAGTCACGAATAGATGAGTATAGTATTGGCCATTTTGGCAACCTTATATGGGTACTACTTGTCCAGTCATGTGACTGTACATCACGCGATCGAACATCACGTTCCCGTATACTATAATCATTCAGTACACTGATTTTAAGGAAAACGAACATCTATAGGCGATGTATTAGAATTAAACTTTTAAGATAACGGAAGAAATAAGAAAGAGTTATAGGCGGCACAGACCTAAGAATTGATCAAGGAGCCATTATAGTTTTCGTGGTTGTAGTTCCAGTAAAATTCAACCAGCTCAGGACGGCCAGCTTAAGATCACATTGGTCTTGATAATTGAACTCGCTGATTCTTTCTTCAATATACTTTTCGAATTGACCAAGTTCACAAGAGAACCCAGGACCAGTCGCACACTTTGGAATTGGAACAACCGAGTCATTGATGATGTACCGGACGTAAGAAGAGTTACCACACTTGTATTTTCCAGTTTCAATTCAAGCAGCTTGGGGCACGATTTGAGCACGTTGGTATGGATAAGGGAAGGCAATGTAGTCAGTTGGAACGTTTTGGTTCCACGATACACAAGGTAACATGGACCATTTCCGAATCAGTGTCATGAGTGAAAAATAACCACACCTTGTTTGTGTTGGTGGTGTCCTTCAACAAGGCCAAAGAGGCATTCAATAAGGTGGAGCCAATGACACCAGTCAAGTTGTTTCCTGGACCAAATGCATAGTAGTTGGAAACGTCAAGACCATAGGAGAAGTGAACGTAGTGAAGAGGTCACACATGGGAGATGAGCCTTTGACGTTAATCTCATAAGCACACCATTGAATAAAAGATTGACTTCGGAAGTGGTGATATTAAGACCAGGATTGGATTTTTCAAATCTGGAAGCAATATTCTTTAAGAAGGTGGTGTCGAGGTTTGCTACCTGTTCAGCAGAATTGTCCTTGTAAGCGTCACAGGTCATCTTGAGGTCAAAGAATTCAACCTCATGTTGCCACTTTTCTATGGAAGTTTGTAGAAAACACTGGCAAGGTGGCATTGACATCCACAAGTGAGTTGTACTTGGTTCTGAATTGGGTACCATGCTTCATGGCGTCGGTGATACCGGTAAAAGGAGATTCACTGTTCTTGGGAGAAGTTTCCATTTCATAAAAAGCGTTGTCAACAACAAAGTACTGGTAATCGGTCAAAAAGGCAAGAGCTCCTTTGTAAGTACGGTTGTAGCTGTTGAAATTATGGTAAATATTTTCAAACTTTTGACCTAATTGACTCGATGGATATCTGGAATCATGTCTTGATAATAACTGAACTTGTTCACGATCAAATTTTTGAGGAATATCGGTAAAGATGCCACACCCTTGACGTTGGGTATAAGGAGCTAAACCCCCAAGAAATTAAAGAGATTGTACTGCTCAACTGATTGTTGAGGAATGGACGAGTCTTGGTAAGCACCTTGGTCCACCAAGAGTAACCCGTTGTTAATTAATTTAGAAAGAGCTACCATAATTGTTGTTCTATCTAATTTTCATCGGAATTTACACTCTTTTATATTGTTTTAAATAGTGCTACTGGGGTAGTCCAAATGTTCTACTCCTAGCCGTCGGGTTGTATTATAGTATGGGTTTGATTGCAACCACTTATAATCATTCAAGTGAGCGTTCCAATGTCACACCGAGTGTTTGGGGCGCTTAATGATAGCTAGGAGTAAATGCATTGGACCTTTGGGATAATTGAGCAAATAAAATTATGATTTCGTTGAAGGTGGAATAGATAATAGTGTATCAGCAACTAAAACGAATCCTCATGAACGCCATGCTAGGTACTGTACATTCTGCTGACTATATACTGTTATTTACGTCGAATAGTCTGACTTCCTCGTCTTAGACAGGCGTTGCTCCGAGCTTCTTTCTCTTCTCAAGGAACAGCTTTCGTCGATTTTCCATCTTCACCACAACAGTAGATTGTCGTATAATCAGCATCCAGAATACTAGTCATTAATTCTTAATCTTGTCATATTCAGACAGACGGTATGCAAGACAGGCTCTTCCTACGGACTTGAAGTATGGTCTTAGACAGGTGATGCCCTATGGTTTAGCAATTTGGGTGCAAAAAAAAAAAAAAAAACTCGTATAACTAAATCAGATCTGTCTAGATTAAGCGGATCCATTTCCTTCCCCCTATTCCTTGTTCACACTAACGTAACTTGCAAATTGCGTTGCAATTTTCCCACGGCAAATGACCCATCATAAAGGTTGGCTTTGCAGCCTTGACCAAATCTCGTACATTGGGCCAATCAGCTTCTGCGTTCCTCTGGAAATAACATGATTTCGTTTCGTAAAATGAAGATATATTTGGTTAGTAAATGATTTACCTTACTAGCCATTACCATTCAGTACCTTTACTGTATACTTGATTTTGTAAAATGCCATTCATGGTGAAAACAAAATGCCATTGATGGTGCTTACACTACTGCAATAATGTTAACCACTGGATTGGGTCACAAATGAATCAACAATTCCCATATAATGGGTGACACTGAAGATCGTCTTCAATTAAGGACACCGTTCAGCTGTAACTATAATACCACTTTAATAGTTAGTCTAGGTAAGAGAGTTTGCGTGTTTTGCATCTAGCGCGCTAGAGTTGGCGCGTGTTGCATAATATTGTACAGTATACTTCAAGGTTTTGGTATAGGACCCCGCTAATGTCTCATGTCTCTCCATGCAACTTGTCGCGTCTATTGTTTATTTTTGCCAGGCAGTTCCAAACCACTACCTAATACTACTCCATACCACGCAGTTTACCAGCCTGCTACACCCATCTTAACCCCAGTTCTCCCACCCCCAGTGACCCCAGTACACGGCTCGGAGTTTGGCACGATTCTAGCGCCCAGACCGTGAAAATACCCATCGCAAAGTCATCAACTGTCCCTCCTCAAAGCATAATACGTGAATTACCACGGATCACCACCACTTTTCGTTCGGGGAAAAGGCACCATAACATCATATCCTCTTGTGCAAGGCCCTGGTAGCATTTTGCCGGCAATAAGTGGACCACAAACGAATCCGTTGCAACTGTTGACTAGTTTGCAACCTTTGACCAACGCAAATTGCATTGAGTACAGAGTGCATTTGCATAAAAGTGACAGCATAAAAGACATATTTTTTTCATTCACGTCAAACTTGCATTTGCATTAAGTCATCATGGACCGTATCTTCTATAAATCAGACATTCTAGACCCCATAACCTCCCTCCCCATATACATTTTCGACACCTCCTTCCTCCCATCCACCGACTCCATTAACTATGACGAATTTATCCCCACTTTGATGCAATTTCTCCCGCAAAAACCCTACGTTTTGATCATGTTTAGTTGTGGATTGAACAAAATCAGCTGGATTTGGGGCATTAAGTTCCTTAAAAAATTCTTGGCCGATGGAAATAACCTCACCAATTTACTCAAAATTATTACTGTTCATGACAGCTGGTTTGTCAAGTCCATCACTCAGATTTTGGCCAATTTCAACGTCACCAAAAAGAACATTGCCCAATTGAACAAACTACTTGACACATTCACCATTACCACATTCAGTGAACTTTTAGGCATCGACGACGACCCGGGAACCACCCGCAAAAATATTATTATCAATTGCTCCAGTCTTTCGCAGTTGAGTAATTATGTGGATATCACCAAATTGAAGATTTCTCTCAATATCTACAAACATAATCTATTAATTGAGTCGCAAATCAAATTGTCCATGAGAATTACTCCTCTCATTAATCCTTATACTCAGTTCAGCCCGGAAAATGCCGTTTTTTACCACCATTTCTATCAAATATTTAATATCATTGATAATTATGGTGATAAGGTCGAACTTTTGTTCCATAAACCTGGCAATAAAGTCAATACTGATATCTTTTTCCAATGCATTAACCGAAATCAATTGATCTGGATAAATGATTGGGATCTTTATTGCATTTCAACCGCTTTGAAACGTATAATAATGGAGCTTTCTACCCCGATGATTCCCATTGAATCGATCCCACTTCCTATTAAAGACGATTATTCTTACACTTTGACTACATTCAGAAGTATTATCAAGGGCCATTCCAGCGACAAAACCACCGAATTTGACCAATTATTGATGCAAATTTGTGACTTGTGTCATAAAATAGTGTCCAACAGTGTCACCAATCATACTTCCCTCTCCATATCCAAAAGTTTGAGTTATTGTCTTAGTCATGAGCTCATTTCTTCACATAATAAGGATAATATCTCCATCATTGCCCGGTTTTTCAAGAATGTGGTGGAAAATTGGCCCCAGTTGAAGCAAAATTTCAGCTTTTTCAGTGTAAAACAAGTTGTTAGTGGCAAGAAACAGAAAGCCGATGAATCGTACGACTTGAGTTACGATTTGAGTGTTGACGAGGCTCAAATGGAAGAACACGAAAATGAAAACTACCGAGTCAGCTTTAATACTTCGAACATTATAACCAATAATCCTCCGACCATCAATAATAGCAACCCTTCAAAAACACCCTCTACAAGCCCCCACAAACATTGCTATACACCCAAATCGGCCAGATCAATGAATCCGGACTCGCCCACCAGAAACGAGATGTTTTCCAATTGCTCGTCAGCATCTTCTGTGACAGTATCTACTAACTCAGTGAGTCCCAATGCTCCAAAGAAGAAACTATCAGACGTATCGAATTTGCTCCAGTATCCACCCCAGAAATATAAGTTTGAAAATAGGGCCAATCTTCATTCCAGATCAAAGAGTTTACCTCCACAATTTAACATGGAAGCTCCTATCAAAAAACCGGTTATAAGAGGAAGAAAAGTGGGAGAATTGGCCAAATTATTTGAAGAAAGGACACAAGGATTAGAGCTTTTGAGCAGCATGTAAATAACAAATGGTCATATGTCCCCTACGAGAAGAATAGGGAAGGGAAAAAAACTATAAAGCATTGGCTTTTCAGGAGTTTAATGGCTTTTATATAAAGGTTTTGAAATCAAAAGCCGTTGCCATACAGACTAGTAATTGATGAAAAAAAACAAGTACACAGCCATTTTTATGGCAATCTTGATACAATAGAGCTGGATGGCTTTTAACATAATCAGTATACCGTCTCGTTGACAATATGCATTAGACAAATTAGGGTCGACGTTGCCCCTACTTATGTCATTTATTTTTATTGGTTTTTATAAGGAAAGGAAATAGTACAAAATATATTAGGATTTTAGCACTCGTCATCCAAAACACTTGGATATGGCTACTTGCGAAGACATAGCTCTGAATTAAATTCCTTTAAATAATAACTCTTCCATGACTAGGTGTTGCGTAGACCAATTATATTCCAAATATTGTTACAATGACAAATATTTTTTGTGGCCTTTTGTTGTTCTCTAGCGATTAGAATTTGGTTATGGATACTTGGTGTAGAAACAGATCTGTCGATGTTGTATTATATCTTCTGAAGAATAATAAAGATTAAATCTGTATAAAAGCAACTAATCTATTCTAAAATAATTCTTGCAGATCTTCTACCGTCATGATATAACAATAAACTATTATATCCCAAGTCCTTTTACTGTGATTAGCTGGTTTATACTAAAGCTACGATAATTCTTTTGATACCTAGATATTTTGTGTTCTCTCACCACTAAAACAACCAATATTTGAAAAATATAGTAAAGCATTGTAGTGAACAATTATCAGTATTTACTCAGGCATATTCTGTAGTTTGCTTTGAAAACATCTTAAACTGCGATAATTCTGGGTAGCTTAATTTATGGATAGAATACTCACGGAAGTTATACCTTCAATGGCTTAAGGTTTCCGAAAATTTATTATAGAATATTCTCAGCACCTAATACTAATTATATTCATGCATTAAACAAAATTTGAAAGATACTTATACAACTTCTATCCAATTAAAAACTTTTGGTATAATCATTCACAAAATAACTATTGGTTCTATCCGACCAACACTGTTGTATGTTCTATCTTCATCGCTATTCTGAAATTATAGCTATATAACAAATGAACAACTACTTGTAATAGTTGTATAATTGGAATGTTTAATATGTCCGTTGGTTACTTGTCAGGAAAGAGCATATTTGTTCAGCAAATCGGCAACGTGCCTGCTGTTATTTGGTCATGTTCTAAGAGTGGTGAACTATGGCATTTCATGACTGGTTAATACTATGATATCTATTAGTTTTAGGAATTCAAATTATTGGCTATACAGTTTGATATTCAATAATAGATATACAATTATTTGGTTGATTTAATTAAATAAACCTTTTCGATACTAAATAACAGAAATAATATTATTTGGTTGATTTAGTTGAAAAATCGTTTTCCGTACAAATAATAGATATACAATTATTTGGTTGATTTAATTAACTAAACCCTCTTGGTCGAAGCTAATCAATTTGATTCCGAGATATTTGATAAATCGAAGCAGTCACTTATAAATCGTTACAACAGAAGTAGTAAGAATATAAATAAGCTACATAAAAGTTGAATATGGCACTTATACGTTGCCAGTAGTTTCCAAAAATCCTTTATATCTGTTACTATCCCATGATTATGATAGTCCCATAGTAATCAATATTAACGCTGGTTTGTCATTAGAAATTGCAAAAAGGACACGAGGAACCAATCGGATTCATTATGACTTTTGAATGTAATGGTGACAGCCAGTTATCTTGTTGGTACTACGGTTTATTTGATCCAGTACGATATGATAATTTTACAGGAGCACCACTTTTGTTGGCATTGAATAACAATAATATTATAATTCACAACTAATACAATACAACAGCGAACTTGGTACCAATCGGCACCGAAAGGATGGTCGCCACAACTTTCCAACCCACTCACAGCACCACAACGAGGGCGGTGTTAGTTGTTGGTTATAGTCCTAATATACAAAAAACGAATTAAATTATTCACCCACCAAACGACTATCGATATTATCCATTGATAAATCTCCTTCATTGTGATGGTGGTGATGATGGTGTTGACGAGCCACGTTGGCAACCGCGGCTATAGCAGCAGCAGCAGTGCTGTCATTATCTTGAAGATCGTGGTCCTGAAGATGTTGTTGGTATTGCTGATAATGGTGGTCGTCCAAGTGTTGCTGATGGGCAGCTTCCACAGCAGCCTGGTTAAATTGTCTTTGGAACTCTTCTTGTTGCTGCTGATTGTGTTGATGTTGTTGCATTTCGTATTGCAACACTTGGGCATCGGTGTTTTGACCATCATTACCATCATCATCATTGGCGCCATTCAAAAAGGCGGCTGCGGCCACGGCGGCTTCATCATCAACCTCACCATTTGCATTTCTCTTTTTGTATTGAGCAAGTCTATTAGGATGGGCACCAAACCTGGACGATTGCTTTTTGATTTTTCTCTTATAACCTCTGATTTCATTATAGATATCTTCTCTTTTGATAAGTACATCGGGATATTGTTCTTTGATCTTGGACTCGATGTGAGAAGGCTTGGTGCCAACCTTGTACAAATCCAAAATCAACAAGTTGAGCTCATCGGACCTCTTTCTTAACATGGGGTGATTGGCCAAGGGGTCCAACTGAGGGTGGTTGTGTTCATTACAAGTGGTTCTCAAGGTCCACACACTGGTGGACTTCTTGTAGCTGGCAGTCATGGAAAAGGGACACTTCAACTTCTTTGTTTTGGTGTTGGGATCCAATAAATACCCATTGCCCACGTCCACCTTGGGTTCCTCCACGTCCTTCTTGGACTTCTTGTGTCTGTAGCGGCCCCCAAGCTCGCACGTGTAGTAAATGGCCTTTTTGTTGGAATGGGCAATCACCACCCCAAACCCGTTGTCGCGAGCAAACTCTTGAATAAACTCATTGAGATCTTCCCGATTGTGGAACACCTGCTCAGGATACGGCCGAGTAATGAGGTTTCCTTCGGCTGTAATCGTGTTTTCGGTCACCGGGTAGATCCGCAGCTTGGAATCAATGATGGGCTCGGGAATCTGGATATTATACTCCAGTTCATCCACGTCTTGTTGCCCATAATGATGAAGATGTGCTTCCGACGCGATTTGTTGTTGTTGTTGCTGGTGGTGTTGTTGATGTTGTTGCTGCTGTGCCTGCTGCTGCTGGTACTGCTTGTTCATATTGCTCCTGGCTGGGTGCCGCCCAAGCTCCTTATCGCCTTTACCCACTCCAGTTGCACCTGCCAGCTGGGGCCGTTCTGATAAGGCGGCGGCATGGGCAATCTGTTCCAACTTTGCTCTGGTCACGTCCAACTCGCCGTGGGACACGACTCCCTCCAGCTTGGCGGCGCTTAGAAGCTGGTCGTCGATGTTGCTGGCGTATTCTTCATCTTCAACGGTTGAGGACATTTGATATGGGTCGTGTTATTTGGTAGTAGTGTAGGTGTAAAAGTGTTGGGTTGATGTTGTTGACGGTGGCCCGATCACGTGGGAAAGAAATGACACGTGATATGACACGTGACATAATCTGTGGAGGGGCAGTGATTCGTCTACCTGTAAAAGGACGATACTGACGTAGAGACACTCTATGAGGTAGTTGATGGTGGTAGAAGACTGTTTAATCTTGCAGTTTAGTTGGGTTGTGTAGCAATTTCAAATAGTGCAATTGGACTATATATTATATAGAGGATAAAATAGGCCACTGTACCTCTTGTCCCAGAATATCCCTTTAATAAGAATGTGTGCTAGTAGACTGTTTAATCTTCCAGTTTAGTTGAATCGTAAAGCAATTCCAACAGTGCCATTCCAGAATATTTTCTATAGAGGATTAAACTGGCTAATATCTATGTCCCCAGAATATCAGTCTACTAAGACTTGAAGCCAGTGGGATAAATCTCACCAGTTTACTTGATTTGTAGAAATAGGATCATATAGTGGTTCCAAAATGATCTCTCGTACGGATAAAATATATCAATATCGAATGTACCCAGTATTTCCGTCTACTAAGAAATGAAACTAGGCTTTTATTCCAACAATCCCAGTTTCAATCCGCACATCTATCAAGTATGGGTTCCATCCGACACTTTTCCATCTAAAGGAAAAACACGTCACTATCTACACAATGGACAAAGATTTTCATGCTACTAATTATCCGAAACCAGTGATTTAATCTGGATTTTAGCATTCATTTGAAAACACTAATAGATTCACGAGTTGAAGCCAGCCTTCCAAGCCAATAAGTACTTGTTTGCTAGTAATTGATTCTGCAAATTTCAACTTCAGATTTCTACTAACACATACAAATCCTCAAATATTCTCCTTCCATTACTCAAGAATAAAACAAAGAATTATCTACCTAAAATTCTGGTTTGAAACCAGAAAATTTAGACAATCGTTCTATTGACTCCAAGTTCACACCCGTAAGCCTAGAGATTAGTTGAAGAAATACATACTCAATGCTCAGCATTTGGATAACAACAATGAGAGATACTAGTGGTCTTGAGGTTCTACAAATTCCATTCTCTAACACTCCTATTAAAATATAATCAATAATGTATAAACTAATATTATATACAATCATTTTGCTCCTCTTACATCTTTTTCAAGACAATACTACATTGATTTTCGATGTAACACGAGAACAGATCTTCAGGCAGTTTATACACATTGATATTATAATACAAGAATGGAAGCCTATACTAAATTGAAACACGAATTATTTTTAATCCTGAATGACTGTCAATATTTTTTTTTTTCATCAACCCATTACAACTGTCGTTGCGCTATTCGTACAAGAAATGCTTTTCCGTATCACTATATAAATCTTTTGCTATTATACAAGAATTTCTCTCATTAAAATGACATCTATAGCCAACAGCGGTCGGTTCTCTTGGTTGCAACCCTCTGCTCTATTGATTGTTTAACAAATCTTCCGCCCAAGTAGGCAAAACAAACGATGCTGCATGTACCTTTTGGTTGTAGTACTTGAAAAATCTTCTCTCCTTCTCAAAATCAAACTTTCTAACAGGGTTGACCAAATCCTTAGAATTATCGTTAGTAGCAATGACTAAACCCAATTGCCCCGAAGTATATGAAGGCATGTAGCATTGGGAGTAGTTGACAGTGCTGAACACCGACTTTGCCTTGATGAGTAGCTCCCGGAGGTACTTGATGTTCAACCAAATATTTTCACTACTTTGCATAATCACTATACCATCACTAGCAAGAGCATTTTTAAGCAATTGAAAATACGATTCTTGAAAGAACTCTTCGGCAGGGCCTTCAGGGTCAGAGGAGTCGGTGATAATTACATCGAATTTCTCGGTGGTTTGCTTAAGAAACTCAAAACCATCCTCAATTCGAAGATTGACACTAGGATGGTCATGGAACTTGGCCATCTCAGGCAAGTATTTGGTCAGGAGCTTGATGACCATATCGTCGATCTCCACCATGGTGATGGAGTGTACTGACCCATCCTCTACATGTTTGACAAGTTCTCGAAGCACACCACAGTCACCTCCACCTATCACCAACACCTTTTTAGGTGAGGGGTGGGCCATAATAGGCAAGTGGGTGATAAGCTCTTGGTAGGCAAACTCATCTCTTTCTGTACATTGGACGATACCGTTCAATACCAACACATTTCCGTAGTCGGTGGACCGGAAGATGAGAATGTCTTGGAATGGCGATTGGGTGTGGTAGAGGATCTCATCGACCTCAAGTCCGAAAGACTGCCCCGGAAAAGCATCCGAGGTTTCATAGAACCAGTGCTTATCACCGATGCGGTGGATCAGCCCATGGGTGAAGCTGGCTTTGTCGATGGGGGTTTCCGTTGGGGGTAACATGATGATGAGTGAAAAATTATTGTCGCATGACTTTTCAGTCATCGACCCATCTGGATGGGGTTTACAACGGGATTTGATAGCCAAGAAAAACGAACAGGGCAAGGGACGGTTGGCCGTACCACCAGAGGCACCAAGGAACCACACCAACCACTCAAAAGAGCCGCTTGCAGCGGTAAACAGGCTCTTTAGACACCTTCAAAGGGTCGATGAGTCGCAGAAAACATACAGGATGTTTCCCCACAACATCACCACCGTTGGATCTGGTGGAGGGGCAGGGCGATGGGGGCCAAGAGGGGCCAAAAAGGGGCCAAAAAGGGCGAATGAGCTAGCGGAAACCACAACCGGGCCATATCCGCAATCTTTGGTGGCTAAATTTAGAGGCAACTAATTTTTTTGAAGCAGTGTGGCTAGAAATGGATATGGCCAGAATTTGCACCCATTTCGTTAACAGAGAAACCACCCACAATTCAGTTGAATGTCGTGTCGTTGTTCTGATCTGTGGAAACAAAATTATACCTACAAGCAAAAGCTAGGAAAATATTGGGTGTGGTCAAGTGACGAGATAACAGGTCAAGTGACGAGAGTAACACCCCAAAAGTAACCACTATACCGAAAACATCACCGAGCCGTAACTTGCGGTCCGTCCACCATTTAAGGCACTAGCTGAGCCCTTAAATGATACCCTCTAGCATAGGGGTAGCTCGGATAATCTTGACCGAACCTTATTGGTCCTAAAGAATTTGTCTCGACTCTTTAGCTCAAACATCATGTCACATTAAAAATTAAGTTTAGTTTTGTTTCATGTCACATTTTTTTTTGGCTTAATAGTAATAGCTTAATAGTCAACCCACCAATTTCAGTTGCTCAGTTCCAAGACATCCATGGGAACTAAAATGCCAAAAAACCCATACTGCAATATTAGCAATATGATACGGGAACGTAGCAAGCTGGAAAAAAATCAACCGATGAATTAAGTAGGCCAAAAACCCCAGCACCAATTATTTATGTTGAATGAGTAAGAAATTATATAGCAGTGTAGGTCAGGTTAGTTCTAACTACAGTGGATGTAACAAACGTGGCTGTTGCAATTTGTTTCAATATGGTGGCTGAATATCCACGGTTAATGTTGCCCAAGTTCTTCAAGGGTCCTGGTACCGATAGAACGAGTATATTAAGGTGGGGGACCAGCGGACATTCCCCAAGTTCACAACCGGGTAGTTTAAAATGTCAGGTTAAGTCCCGGACCCGGAAGGATGCAACTGGCTCAAATTATAACCGCTCTACAGTCAACTGACCAATCTAAGCCAAGATACGAGTGACAACATAATAATAATAAATAATTTTATCATGATAGGGGACCACTACACTTGCAAGGGTAGAGAAAGGACGAGTTTCTGTAGATATAATTGAAGAATATATTTGGATTCATTGACATAGATGTGAGGACGCAATGTTTGAGTGATTCTTTGCGAAGTACGCTTTTTTGCAGTACGTTAATTGTACATAGTGCAGTATAGATTTTGCGAAGAATGCATAAAAGTTTGGACGGAAGTCCATAGTTCAGGAAGTGAGATAGAGCAACATTGCTGAATCTAGATGGGATAAAAAAGAGCGGGGCAACACCTACCACGGTCACCATAGAGCGGCGAGATGGTGGGTATTAAGCGACCTACACAACTAGTGGGGTTCTCATCTGTTCCGTGGGACCAGAACAAAGCATCTGCACCATCTGTGGCAGATGTTATGCGGGCTAAAACATGCCAATTGTGCAAGGTGCATCACGTGCGCAGGGTGCATCCAATTGACAGTTCCACTATTGGAAGATAGAACAACAGTGTCAGTAGCTATTGTCAATATCCAAATACGATCCACATAAATCCACAGTACTACGGCATCAGTGATAAGCACAATAATCACAATAATCACGGCGAAATATGCCCGGCAGCATGCATCACAGTAAAAGTTGAGCTAAAATAAAACCAAAATTAGGTTGAAGAACAATAATAGGAATGATGCATTGTGGAGAAGCCAAGAAGAACCCACCGACAATCTAGGATCGAAAGCTAGTGGGGGAATGCTGATGATGAAACGTATGGGCAAAAGTGCCGGTAGAAAAGAGCCCTTTTCGGCCATGACATCTTGTCTTATGTCTTTAACGGTTCCGTAAAGGTTCCTTGACAAGATGTAGATGGTACATCAAGTTCACATGCAGCCAACGCATATATCAAAAAAGTTTGTACAGTAAGCGTTATATGTACACTTCGCCCACAATAATTTTTTTTTTTTTTGCTAGACGACGCCACGTGACACATTGTCTATTTTGTAACTTTGTCCTGGAGCCCTGTCCTATGTCCGCCCACCACTTCTGCAACACATAATACCTTCTGCCCCTCCCTTTCTTTCTATATCTTAGCCTCCGTTGCTACCAAGCTGCTTATAACCACCAGCAAATCCCACCCCTCCAGCTTTACCAGTGTTTACGGTACTTGCATTTGTGTTAACTGCACCTCCCACAAATTTCTGCACCATTCGCAAATTTTCGCCCGGTCGTCCCGCCACCAATTCCCACCAAAACTTCCTGGTCCCCTATTATCAATAATTAACCAATCCCTCAAAATACATCAACTCTTGTCCATCCATCCAAACACCCCATCAAGCAAGGAACTTTGATCCCAGAACCCCGCCCAGAACCCCGCCCAGAACCCCGTAGCCCTGTCAGACCCCTGCCTACGCCCCGTTCCCCAATGTACCCGCTTATCCCCTCCAAGGGTCAAGTCACTCACACGAGTACCGCCCTGGAACAACACCACCACCGGCCCCAGACTTCCACCTTTCTCGATATGACGTTGGTGGCCATGGCCATGCGCGTGTTGCAGCTCGGAATCTCCTTGGTTATCGCCTTGTTGGTGCCGTTCCCCGAGTCTTTGAGCATTCCTTCCGACTCCCAGTTCTTCTACCATATCAATCGTGAGACCAATCGTGAGACCAAACGGGCCCGCCGAGCCGGCGACGCCAAGACGCCGTTGGAGCAGTCTTTGTTCCCGTCGATTTCGACGTTTGCGCTCAAACCACCGGTAGCCGCCGACCCCACCGAGTCTCTGGTGTCGTATGCCCAGCCCTGTTCGACGGGGTTGACCACCAAGCTCTTGCCGTATAAGAACGAGAACGGCGATATTGAGTGGGCGTTTTCTGAAGACGGCGCCGAGTTGGATTCTTTCAGCAACAGTCATCCTAAGTATTATAATGAACTCAAACACGACCACGACCACAACCACCACGATCACGAGGACGAGGACCATATCCATTTATCGCCCACGCTTTCCAACTCGTCCAATAACGAATCGATCATTTCCAGTAACAAGATCAAGCTTATCAAAAAAGAAGACAACACCTCGCCTGTCACCAACCATTCGTCGCCCTTCACCCCTAATGACCAGCACCTCTCCAGCCACCACCACAACTCGGTGTCTTCATGTTCGTCCTCCGACGACATCACCGAAATGAGCGAAGGCGCCTTTGGCTTGCCGGATGGCAAGATCCACCAGTGTCCTCACTGTGACGCCACCTTTAAGATTAGAGGTTACTTGACCCGTCATTTGAAGAAGCACGCCACCAAAAAGGCCTACTCGTGCCCCTTCCACGAGTTCAGCGTTTTCATCGATGAAAATAACGTCACCCACAAGTGCCACCCCAATGGAGGCTTTTCGAGAAGAGATACCTACAAGACCCACTTGAAATCGAGACATTTCAGGTATCCAAAGGGTACCAAGACTAAAGACAGAGCCAAGTCCGCAGGCTCGTGCTCCATGTGCGGTGAAACGTTCCCCAACGCCGAAATATGGTGTGAATTACACGTCGAAGGTGCTGAATGTAAGTTTTTACCTGCTGGATTCAAAGGCAAGTCCAGAATTAAGAACAGAATGAAAAAACAATTGTCTAAGCAGCAACAAAAAGAATTGGAAAAGAATGGTGGCATTTACTCCAAACATTTCTCTGTTGCCGCTGCCATGTCGTCGCAAAACAGTTCAATCATTCCTCCCCAAGCTCTCGAATGCTTTACCCCTTCGTTGGAATCTCATAACAATTCCAATGCTACGCCCGTATCTGTGAGTTCAAATAATGTGAATGGCTACGGATACAAGCACACCTCGAATTCCCCTGCTGTTTCAATAAGCTCGTCCATCAATAATGATACCAACGCTTCGCCTGCATCCGTCTCACCAACTACACATAAGTATGTTGGGGACTTACCAGCTCCAAACTTAGCTCCTATTGAGCACCAACAAATCGAACAGCCGGTCGCCATGGCTCCCCCCACGAATGTCAGATTTTCTCAGGAAAATTATCACAACCCATACGATGATTATCACTTCAACCAGTATCATATGGGAGGCGAGCCTATGCCATCATTTGAAGCATTCGATGACGATCAATTTTGTTTGGATATCGATCAATTAAACAATGCCACCTTCAACAATTTCAATGAAGTCATTGGATTCATGAAGTTCCAACAGCAAAACCAACAGGAAAACAATCAACAAAGCCACCAACAAAACTACCAACAAAACCAACAGCACCAGCACCATCACCAAAATCATGACGGAGATGGAAAAATTAGTTTTGAACAGTCGGCCCCACAAACGCACGATTCTGCTCAATACCAACAATATGCTCCCGAATACCCACAAGAATATTCCGAGCAGTATCAGTACCAACCGGTACCGGCACAACAAAGCTTAGCTGCTCAACAATATCCTATGTATAATTCGAACTCGGTGATGTATAATTGAGCCGGTGATGTGTAATATTCAGCGTATTTTTGGGGAGTTTACTTTTATTCTTTATTTTATTGATTTTAATGGGTGAATGGCAAAGACCATTCTTATTTATTTAGGATTTTATTTCTTTAGAAGTCTGTTTTGATAATGTACGTACCAAAAGAAAATTGTAATCACGGCTAAAGATAAATTAGGAATTGCTTGGTTGAAACAGAAAGATGATAAAGAAATAGTTTCAATCTTATTTGGACTCAACAGCTTTCTTTGCACTTTAATGAATAGTCTAGAGGTAGTTTAAGTTGTATGGATCATATCCACGTTTGAACGGCCAGGAAATATATGATAGTAATGCTGTTGTGTTGTAAGTGAAACAGGTATAGCAAGGAACCAACTATGGTATTGTTAAGATCAGTTGAATAATTTTTATGGAACACGGAAAATAGCCATCTTAATCAAAAGAACTTACCAGCGATTTCTAGGATTCTTCTTCTATAAATTCAAGACAAATTGGATCAAATCAATGTTCACATTATGGAAAATGATTGTATTTCAATCTTGGATACAGCTTTGGCTAAAGGTATGGAAAAAAAAAAAATGACCAACCTATAGAACGGGCCCACCACAAGCAAGATTTTCAATTGTATTGGAAATCCGTTATTAATGGTTTGGATGAATTGAAAATGTATTTATTGATTTTATAGATATTAATGTTTAAACACCATTGGAAGATGTCTCAGAACAAGTAGAATTGAAAATGTATTTATTCATTCTAGCTATTAATGATGATTTTTGAAATACCACTGGAAGATCCGGAACAAGTACTATATTTACGGGCCCAGTATTTATTGTAAGCCACCCAAAGAGCTAAGTTTGGGTTACCAATAAAACAACCAATTAGATACATATGTTAAACATGTATAAAAAGTCCTTTTGAACGATTATTCCTTCATTTTTCAGACAAACATCTATTATTGATCGATTTCTTCGATTGAACGATTATCCTTCATTTTTTAGACAAACATCTATTATTGATCGGTTTCTTCGATGGAACGATTCCTTTAAGTTTCTAGACAAACATCAACGAAGAGTAGTTATTATTATTGATCGATTTCTTCGATGGAAACAAACCAAATCATACAAGTAACCAATAAAGATAATATCAATCGGTATCAATATAGCTAAAGAAATGATCACCAGTCAATTTATCGGCTTCGTTGAAATTGCTAATCATTCTGTAAAAATTTCAATAATACCTTATATCTTTTAGTCCACCGATACTACAACTCTGTTCATACACTCATTAATTATTACTATACACTTCAGGAGTCGCCAAAAATGTCATCGATGTCACTTTTCTTCTTCTTCTTCTTGACCTTCTTGGACTTCTTGGGCTTACCAAATATATCGTCAATCGCAGTTTTCGATTTCTTGGGCTTAAAGATATCGTCTATAGCACTATTTTTCTTGCTTTTCAGGTCTTTCTTTGCATTATTGGTGAAGTCAATTGCGTCTGTTATGGTCAATTTGTCCGAAGCCTTGTGCATTCTCTTTTCGGTGAATTCTTCAGGCAATTTTCTCTTTCTGTCTTCCACAATTTCACCAAAATCATCATGAGAATCTGGATTTTCGAGTTGATTTAATTTCGGAGGAAACGAAGATTCGACGACCCTGGGTCCCAATCTTTCTTTGATTCCCTCTATTTCCATGAATATACCATATATTTTACTCAAGTTACCAATTAGAGCAAACCCAAGGTTTATAAATTGTCCCAAAGCAACTATACTGTTGTAGGCGTAATAAGCGTTTTTAAATACGTCCTTTTTAATCAAGTACCGTATGACCTCCACTATCTGGTCGTTCTTTTGCTCTATGATTTTTTGCAGCTTTGTATATTCTATATCGATCGTAAGTTTAATAATTTTGCGGACTTTTCTATGGAAAATATTAAGATACTGCCACCATTTTTGCACTCGATGCTGGTTTTTGCTTCTGTGATAGAGAAGATGGAGAATATTGTATTCCTGGTTGAGGGAATGGGATAATTCAGAGGAAATCATTTTGCAATGAGTGAAAAATCGATGTTACCAGAAATTTCGAGCAAAAATGAGTCAATAATCGGGAAACCAGGACAATTTTAGCCTCAGATGTGTGAATAGCTGTTCAATACTGGTATTATATGCTCCAGATATCTCAGGTAGAAGTAATGGTAGCCAGATAGAAGTTTTATGATTGAGGTCCCAATGGGTGCAAATAATGGCCCAAAAGAGACAGACAAATCCAAGCAGGGTATGTTATTCCGAAAGAAACCTATTTACGAGTTAATACAGACGGGAAATATGCGTGGATGGTGTTAATAAATGCAAATGGTGATGTACAATCAACCTCATCGGTATACCAAATAAGTTTGCCAAAGATGACGTAATCAACTCATCCCAAAATTTTTCATACTAATTACATTTCTTCATGGGTCTTCCAATCAACGAGCTTGTGGCCAAGGCCAGGGCATTACTCCAGTCGGCCCAGGCCGAGGCTGCATTCACCCTTCTTCAGGAGAACTTTGAGCCGTACACGGACGATGTCAGGTTCCTTCAAATCTTTGGTGAGACGTTATTGGAGAATAACGACGTGGAAAACGCCTATGACGTGTTAACCAAGGCTGTCAGCAGCGACCCGAATGCCGAATTGGGGGTGGAGAAGTTCTTTTACCTCGGACAGATCATTGGCGGAGAAGACGGGTTGAAATTACTTGATATTGGGCTCCAAAAATTGAATAATCAACTTGAATTAATCAACCACGATTCAGGGGAAAACGACAGTATATTGGTGGAATTGTCGCAATTATATAAGACCAAAGAGCTGTTGGCTGCTTATGTGATCAAGAAACTAAACCAGGGTCTTTTTGCCCAGATTGAGATCTGGATGACGGATTTATGTATGGAACCGGAAGCCGAATCCAAATGTGATCAAATCATCGAGCATTCGTTGAATTTGGACAGTGAAAACCCCGAGGCTTTGTCGCTATTATCGTCGATTCGAATCTCCCAACAAAGACCACAAGAAGCCAAGGAAGCATTATTGAAATCATGGACTATTTTCAAGCAGAAGAAGACCACTCTTGAAGAGTCGGCCAACGAGATCCGCCAGAGTGAAGAGGAGTCGGATTCCTTCGAAGTCGGGCTCGAGTACATCGAGTTGATCCAGCCACTTTTGACTTTGGCCCGATTTGCCATGGAATTGGAGCTTTATGACACTTCCATCGAGATTTCCTCGTCCATCCAAGACATCAACGAAAGTATCTTGGAACCCTACTACTACGAAGCCTTGGCCGGGTTGTTCAAGGCCAAAAAGGTGTTTGTAGAGTCACAAAACGACCAGGTTGAAGACTACAGAGATCTTGAAATTACCAAGTTGAAGGCCAGCGGAAACCAAGATATCAAGACACTCGTCAGCGACGCCAAAAGTGCATTGACCCTGGCCTACAAGATCATAAATAGCGAGGGAGAAAACGAACAAGAAGTGGTGGACCAAGTACAACAACTCTTGAAGGAATTAGGTGGTCCTGTGATGAGCGAATTGATGCCACAGAGGGAGACTGAGGACGGATGGGAAGACGAGATAGATAGCGAATAACCGAGCTGTGCTGCTGGGTAATTTCTGTCAATTTTAACCAACCATTGTGAGTGAAAGAAGGCTCACATTACGAAGAACGAGCCTTTAAATTGGCCCTAGGTGCTTAACATTGGTAGTTAAGGGGACGGTTCCATCTCTGATATTAATATAAAAGGGTCACCGATTAATTACACACTTTTCACTGGTGCGAGAGAAAGACAGAACTCAAAACACTCACCACTCAAGTAGTTCGCCCCAATTCAAGGCGACGTTCTGGATATACGAACTTCTACCCATGAAGAAGCTCTCCTTTGAAACACTACTGGTTCTGCCTTTTCTATGTATATTAATTATAGACTTTACTTTAGAGATTGAATTTGACATGCAAAAGCGAGTCTATAATGTACACCTGTAATTATGACATATTAAATGCAACTGAATCTACTCACGATGCCAACATTGGATCCAGAGTCCACTTGCAAATTGTACATGGTTTTAAATTGGATTTTAGAGCCAAATAATCGTTGCAAATTAGGTTCCTTTAAGCTCTTCTATAATCGCATGAATCTAAAAGCTTTAGTCTACACATTGGTAAGTTATAACCGTTAAAACTCCCTTTATTGAGCTGGATACTGGGCTTCACACCCACAAAATTATATACTTGAATTAGAAAAGAATTACTCTTGACATCTGAATTGATTTCTCTAAATTATATCATTAAGAATGAACCATCTCAGACATTTTGCAATTACCGGTGATATCTTTATTAATAAAATAGCTAGCCAAGCATGTTGATAGCATTGGGCATATCCTTGAAAAAATCATAATTGAAAATATCGATCTCCATAGAATCAAAGTACCTGTCAAAATCCATATCGTTAGAGCTGACCGTAGTAGGAGACACTTCAAATTGCATTTCTATAGGCTCTCCTGGCTCCAGTCTTAAGATATTTTGAATAGAAGGAATTGAATCTGTTTTAGTAATTGAATGGTGTGGACTAGGTGTCGGTTTTATGACCTTGTGTTTAGCAGTGCTCTTTCTCCGCTTTCTCTTTCTTATTGATTTGGTGGACAATTTTTCGGTGAAATCCTTGGTAATTCGATACATTTCGTCAGCAAACCACCAAGTGCTAGAAAACTTTTTCAACTCCACTAAAAAGTCCTCCAATTTGGTATGTGCATCTTGGGGTTCATCTTCTGTCAAATACATTTTAGTACGTCTCTTCAATGAAACTGCCATTGCCAAAGACACACACCATGGAACCACGGGGATATTTATCACATAGTCATCTTGAACCTCTCTGAGGTAACGCAATATGTTTAGCGATCCCTGAATGGAGTTCTCATCGGGTATACTCTTTGGAATCAGAGGGTTATCATATTTGGCCTTTTGCGACCCCATAACAATAGCATTATTAACAAGACGGGTTAGAAAATGGATGGTATTATTGACATAATCGCCCGATTCATAAACCCGGGTATTAATTTCCAGTTCACATAATTCGAATTCGTAATTCTGAAATTCGTCTGAATTAAACATATTGTATCTGGGGTTGAACATGGGAGGTTCCTTGGAGTCGTTGAAAGGGGTGTAGATAGCCAAAAACATATTTTCCAAAGACCTGGCCAACTGAACAAGTTTTAAGAGATTTATGTTGTCATAGGGGAGATCGACATTGAAGTCTTCTTGTCGTATAAATAGGTTTCTTTGATTGAACAAACCGTTGAAACGATCGAAAATGTAGCAACACCACCACAAGTTTTTGATATATTCGGCCCTCATAGGATCGATTTTGGAGGACAAACGCTTCATATGGATTCCCAAGGAAACACCATAGTTAATGGCATCGGTGAGATCATGGGAGCTTTGTTCACTGCCCAATTTGTCGAAATTAAAGTTGAGAGAAAGGAGAATCAGAACAACAAGACGGGTGAACTTGTCGTCGTCTCCCAACTGAGGCAAAATAAGCATGAGTTGTCGTATTTTATACTCCAATTCGGTCATGAATAGCTGTAACTGAGTGTGGAAGGGCACATGGTTGGGGTTGGAGCGTTTCTGAAACACCCGTTTCAAAATGGGCTGGGCCATTTTGTCTCTAGCGATCACAAGCACTATGGCATACACAATGACGTTCTGGGCATTGCCGGTCCTGAAATCGTCCCAAAACTTGTGTTCTTGCACGAGAGGGAAAATGGAATTGATCTTGTAGAAGTAGAGCTCGATCAACTGCTTGGTATCGAAGGTGTCGAAGGGATACTGCCTGGAAGCAAGCGTAAATGCATTTATGGAAACAAGAAAGTCGTACACTCGTTTGTTTCGGATGTAGCAGTGCTTTTCGCTGGCCCCACCAATATTGCGGACGTTATAGCCTCCCGACTGGTGTTCCTTATTGACCTTGATATACACCCCCGACTCGTGCCAAGTGGACTGGTCCTTCGACGCGTTGGCGATGATGGCCTTGGGGTGCCCGTGGTAATAGAGCTGGTAGGTGCTGGTGGAGTCTGGCCCGATGTTGAAGTTGAATCGGTCCTTGAGCACCCGAGGAGTGATGCGTTCGGCTTCCTGGAAGTCGCTGGAATGGCTCAGCGTGGTGTTGCTCAGCGTGGTATGGCTCAGCGTGGTATGACTCAGCGGCGTGGGGCCCGCCACCACCGCGTCGCTATCGCTGTATTCGTTCTTGTTATCATTGGTTTCCAGGTCTTCTGACCCCGGCATGGTTTCTATAGCTCCAGTGACTGACGTGGCTGTTGATCCCACATCGGTGGCAACTCCAGCACCAGCACCAGCACCAGCACTGGTGCCTACGGGGCCACCGTCGGTGCCGTCAGCATCACTAATACCGGCAATATCGCCGTCGTTGGTGGTTCGGTTCGCCTTGATAAGACTACACTTTAAGTTGTATTTCTGGCAGGTTTTGCAGCCGACATTTTCGTAATCGGTGCCGTTCTCACACTTGACTCTTTTGATGCGGCAGTTTTGACAGCAATTGAATGTTCTTTTGCGGGTCTTGTAGTTAGAATCAAATGCTGGAAATACAAACATCTCCCTGGAGGGCGTAGAACGATCGTTGGGATGGCTAGACACGGTGGATTCGGCGGGATTTTGGGCACAAGGAAGTAAACAGGTTGAAGATGATGATGGAGCAGGTGATTCTGGCCAAGGAGGTGACGAAGGTGGTGATTCTGGCGATCTCTAGCAAAAGAAGTGACGATAGTTGGACAATTATAGTTGATTATAAAGGTTGTTTTGTGGTTTTTTTGAGTACAGTAAATGTGCAGTGGACAGGATGTAAAGAACACAAACTGCAAAACAAAAAAGATATTGTGTCGCTGCTCGATGGGGAAGTCTATGGTGATATGAAAGGTGCGATGAAGGTGGGGGAGCTGTGGTTGGTGGTGATCAAATCCGGTAATGCAAGGCAAGGTTGATTTCGGGGATTATGTATGATGTACTTAGAAATGCACACTAACAAGGTGCAGAAAAAAAAAAACAGTGAAAACAGGGCAGTTTTTTACCGAATCAAATTCAAATCCACTCTGGCTGGGCCTCAGCTTACGGTTCGAGGAACTAGTGTTTAGTGGTGGTCGGTGAAAGCCCGATGATTTTCAGGTAAATTTTGGCTTGCGATCTCGGTTGATACATTTATTGACCGTAAATCATGTTAGGCTGTTGCGTCGCCCTGCAGGTGGAATGTGGGGTGCTGCATTTTACCTGGGGGACAGACAATATCTAACGTGGGGGTCCATTATCGAGGCTTAAGCCGCAAAAAAGAACTACCACATAAAAACCCAACGATCTATGACACCTTCATACGTACCGTTGAACTGCCTAGTAGAGGGGCACTTTCTCCGCTTCTCTGCTGTTCGTATCAAAGGAGCTAGATCTAATGATATTGTTTTCCAAGTGGCCGGAACTGGGCGACCCTCGGATCTCGTGGCACATTGTGGTCCGAGATAATATCGAGTGTATTCTGGCTTCACCCAGTTTATACCTAATTATCTCAATAAATTATAACCTTCGTCTGGTAAGTATCCTGATACAGCGTTAGGCCCACATATTTCGGTCTGCCATCATAATCGGTGGGTCGTTCCCGTTAATCCAAGGTAAATTTTATGCCACAAATCGCCCACTATATAATTTAATTCACCATTGGTCCCAGAATAGTATTTCTTCCAGCTATACTACAATACTCGTGTCCCAGAATGGTTAGCTTCCCGGCTCCTCCACTGCTCACCAATTTATAATCCAGGTTTACCACTATAGCAATATTTTTATCTACTATTTCGCAGCCGTATTATTGGTATTATCTTTCACCAATCACCAGTGGCCATTTGTAATTGTAGATAAAATTAATACTTTTGTAATTGAATGAATACTTTAATTAATAACTTGTAAATGATGACTTTCTACGTATGGTACCCCAAAAGGTTGGCTCCGAAACCATCTTGAAGCTACAATCATAATATTATTATAGTTTTGGGTCAAATAACTCCGAGCTTGTATCTCAAAATTTTTTGTTCAAAAACTCCAGATAATAATTTTTTATCTTGACATAATTATTATTTAATTGCTAATAGCCCGTAGTTATTTCATTATGAAGTTCCGATCGAATGATTACACCTCCTTGGAATTATCATTCACTTCGCAACGGTTCAACAAATACATTGTTTGGTCAACATCCTCTGTGGTGAACACCTGGTAGCGCCTTCATCACTGCCTTTTTCAGTACTTATTTTTTGTTCACTTATAGTCGCTCAATACATGAAAGAATAAAGCCATTTCATTATTTTTTCAATGTCCTACAACCAGCGATTCTGATCTACAGAGAATCCCAACATTGGCCGTAAACCCACGAACCAAGCTGTTGATAATATCATGGCCATACAATATCACCAAACGTATTCCTATGTCATCGTTGACTTGGGCTTGAATCCGGTTTTTTTGGACTTTACTCCAGCATTCGTATCCATCAGGCACAAAATAAATACTACAAAAATAAAATACCCAAATTACACGGTTCAGACCACCAAAAGTATCATAATTACCAAACCAAAGTCCGATAAAAACGGCCATAATAGAAATACTGAGCCTGGATGACATTAAAAAATTCTCGACTCTATATTTTCGACAATTTTCCAACACTTACCTACCGTATAATAAGCCACAAGTACTCAAAAAATATTGATGGTGGAAGACCTTGAATCTCATTACAGCCATCAGATGCTGAATCTCGTTTAAATTACACTAAAAAATACCCAGAAAAAGTCGGCCCACATCCCATGCGCTGCTCATTACTCTCCAGCAACAGCTATACCCCGTAACATAGCTCAATTGCACATATATTACCAGTGGCATCGATATAAAGGTCACGTGACAGGTCACGTGATGTCATCACTTAATCCTAGGTGTCTATCCACAGTAACTAGCCATGACTACCAACCACAGACCTACTCTCGAGTCCAAGCGGGGCCGTGCCAACCCCATCACCGATAGCATCTCGCATGCACGTGCTCTTCCCCAGCAAACGAAGCTCAAGTACAGAACTGACCGTCCTTCGATTGATCACACCAGGGCAAAGAGAGGAGTCGATGAGTTGAAAAGGGAATTACTTCTCCTGGAGGGTAAAATAAGCGACGAGACGGCTGAAGGAGACCAAAAGCGGCTAAAGGCTGAAACTGACAGCGACAGCGACGACGAAGAGGCGCTACTTGAAGAATTAAGAAGAGTACGAGAAGAAGTGGAAGGAAACAGCGATACCAAGCCGCTGGAAACCGAACTTAACGAAGCCAATGAAGCCAGTGACACCAATGAGGACTCGGGCAATGGTGCCAGCGATAGTGGCAGTGATACTGACGAGAGTGAGGACGAAACAGCTCTTCTTATGGCAGAATTAGCCAAAATTAAACAGGAAAAACAACAGGAAAAAGCGGCCCTAGAGCGCAAGGAGCAAGAAGAACGGGCCAGGACATCGAACCCGTTAGTCTCGTTGGATGAGGAAGGCACTACGGTCAAAAAGAGCTGGAGAAACAGCACTACTTTCAATAATAAACCTAAAAAAGACGACCAGGCCAAAAAGAACAATTACACCAATGACACCTTGAATTCAGAGTACCACAAGAAGTTCCTCAACAAGTACGTGAGGTGAGGTGGCGCTATACAAGCAAGAAAAGGGCGATATTATAATAGTTATGAAATAGACATAGAAAGTGTTTAACCGTGCTAAGCGATCAACTTCACTCCTTTGTCTTTAAACTCTGCCGTGAGCTGATAATTCAGCTTGATCAGACTAATTTCCGAAGTTAGAATCATTAAAATCACCAGTATACCGAGTGCAGTGCTTAAAATAGCAGTTTCAACTTAATTTCGTCTTTGAATTGCGCTGAAGTGAAATATCTCTACTATACAATAACAGATTTGATTTTAATCGATCAAATTCTGTCTCTTTTATGTTTTTGCAACTTCTATTGGTATGAATGGGTGCAAAAAGTACCACATATTTGCATCTGAGGTTGTGTGAATGAAACTACAAAGATCCAGCTTCTTTTGGAGTCAGTACCACATTTTTGACTAGAATCAAAGAAACCAGACCTGGAATTGTCGATACTAGAATGTTACTGAAGCAATATGTCCAACAAAAGGGTAATAGCCTCACACGGCTGGTTAGTAGAGTCCTCTTGGTCATTTGATACTTCAGTTAAGTTCATGCCCATTATTGGTTTTATGGGCAATTTTTGGACTGTAAATTTTGTGGATAACTACAAGATATACTGGGGGTGACTGGACTTTCCACTAGTATGCCCAGAACTTCCAAACACCAATGTTCTGGTGGGTTAATACTTAACTCATCGATAATTTGCTAGATAACTCAGATTTAAATCCGGTGAAATAATGCCAAACATGACCAGCAGCACAGCCACACTTCTGAGTACTTCCAACTTCTCTGGAGCGCATTGGCAACTGGTGAGACCTATTTAGGGTCCAGGCTAGGCTAAAGACTGATTTTGATATTCGGTCGTGGCAGTACCATTTATCCCAAATGATGATATCCATTCGAAGAGTCGGTGATATTGGGTATAGTGAAGAGGACTGTTTAGCCCCAAAATAGCTAGTCATATATGCTCTGTAATTTTGGGGCTAATGGTAGCTTTTCATCGATTAAAAGCCAGAAACATCGTATCACGTGACCAGGTTCCAACAAGTCAAGTTCACTAGTTGACAAAGATTGACAGAAGACGGTAAGGAACAGTTTGACTAGGCCATTGCTATGCAGATGATCTTTCAGAGAATGCTCCCGAATTTTATTATCCCCATGGCTGCCTATATTATGTAATACACATACAAAGTTTAACCCAATTACAACAAGAGCTCAATAGTGTTCTTTAGGGCCCTACCAACATGTATACTATCGAAAGGTGATAATGGTTACCACCTTAAACTGGGAAATTAAGTCTACTTCACTGTTTTCCCTTTTATAAGGATTAGTATGTCCATGAGTCACCTAACAATGGCTGCGAAAAGAACTAAACCACTATAAAGTCATAAAGGTAACGACTAGAAAGAGAACCTTCTCTAGAATTAACGTACTACAACACATGCACATTTTCATATAACATATAATAAGACAATAGAATACACAGTAGAACCAAAAAAAAAAAACAAAAAACGAATCCTTAATAACAAACGATCATGTCAAATCGGTGTTTCCCAACCTGGCATCGAGGTTGGCAATATCTTCCTTGAGACTAGCTTCTTCCACGGTCTTTACCAACTCCTTGGTACACTTGGCAATGTCGAAGGAAATTCCTGCTAATCTTTGCTTGAAATTTTTGTCTGCAAAATCAGTGTCACTCTTGTCACTGTTTGGCTTGCTGAGAATGCTCATACGGTGATGGCAATCTTCTAAACTCTTCACCACCCAGCTTCCATGCTCCTTCAATTGAGCGTTACGAGTTTGGTTCATGGAAACATTGGTAGCTTCCGTCATTTGTGAAATGACTATCGTAATGGCCTTGGACTTTTCTCTCAAGTCTCCTCTCGTGGCATTGGGTTTCTTGATGGCTGACAATAATGATTGAATAGTGGTGATCACTTGTACAGTCTGGTGCTCCAAATAAAGCAAAACTTGTGTCAAGGTATTGTCAGGATCATCAATATCGAATAAATCAATGTTAAATGTGGCAGCTGCCATAGATTTACGGTACTCTTGTCTTTGTCTAGCCTCAGATTCACCATCAGTTTCTTCATCTGAGTCTTCATCTTCTTCATCTTCATCTTCATCTTCCTCCTCTTCTTCTTCTTTATCATCATCATCATCATCTTCCTCTTCAGATGAGTCAATGACCTTATCGTCAATATTAGATGTCTTTGTATCACTCAGGTAATTCACCGTCTTCTTGTTAAGCCTCTTGGAGGTCGACAAACTCGATTTCAAGCCGCTGCTGCCACTAGAGCTGAAGCTGCCAGATTTCAAAGATTCGTTAAAGTTACCGGACTTGATAGAGCCGTCATTAAAACTTCCTGTTTTTGCAGAGCTGAAGCTGCCAGATTTAAGTTCTTTCAGCTTGATGCTTGCAGTATCTAAACCACCATCATGCTCAGGCTTCTTGGTGGTTTCAATGCTAGTATCTGGTGCTTTAATTGGGGTCTTGTAGTGACTGGCCAAACCTGGTTGTTCGGTATCGAAAGGTAAAGATCTTACACCGGGAACGACCTCATCACCAATATGTTTTCTAATGGTCACAGGTTCATTTTCTTTTTCCAGGTCCACTGACTTAGCAGAATCCTTTCTGTCCAATTGAACCGTGACATCAGAGGCAGATGAAGAAATGTTATGCTTCGAATCTTCGCTAGATCCTGTAGTGGTGGTCAATCTGTCTCTTATGGATTGGAAAAATCCACGGTCAGATTTCACAGGCGAGTAATCACTCTGTTCATCATCTTCCACTTCTTTGGAGGGGGTAGTTTCTGCGGTGGAAGTCAATACTTTATCAGTACTGAGTTCGATCTTTTCGCCATCAGAATTTCCTTCTTCAGAGTTGGTGGTTTCATCGATGTTTTTGGTGGTGTCATTATCAGAGGTCAACCTATCTCTAATACTTTGGAACAATCCCTTTCCTCTTCCAGAAGCTGCATCTGTTGAATCAACTGAGTTATTTCTTTTTGTATTGGCATCACCTTGAATGGCACCAGCTACTTGCTTAGAAACGATATCAGAACCTGCAACGGCAGTATATGGATCGGTCAACTTGGTGACGATGTCGGAATCATCAACTTTAGTTACGCTATCGTCGTTATCCACCAGTTCTAACCCTATAGAGCTCTTTCTGCTATGGACCAGCTGAGATGGTGAGTTTTGAGAGGGTGAATGCTTCCTTTGGTTGAATGGTTGATCCTCAGCAACCTCAAATTGTCTTACCTTATCCAAAATATTCTTCTTTCTGGCAGGAGGTGAGCGAGATGGGGAACTCGTATTTGAGTCATTAATGGGACTATTGAACTTTGTTGCCATTTGTAGAACTCCTGTACCCTTTCCTCTAGGAGAAGTGGTTGTGTCTGGATATTTAGTAGGCGAACTTTCGAATTTTGAGGCTAATGCACTGACGTTTCTGCTCAGGGGAGACTCATTGGTTTTCAATGGAGAAGTCTGCTTTTGAGATCTGGTTTTATCATATTTAAGGGTGTTGATTGAACTGTCGGACTCCGAGGGCTTGATTTGCGAGTTCAAATCATTTTTATCTTGGTCCTTTAAAGTTTTGGCATTCTCCAAACTCTTTGCTCCATTAACATTGAGCCCTTGATGAGAAGAGATAGCTTCGGGTTCAGAAGTAGGTGCTGTTTGACCTAAAGATTCCCCACGAGGGTTGATGTTGTATTTAGAATCTGGATGTGGATTAAATCGCCTGTCTGCTCTAGCAGGAATATCGTCAACACTGCCATTTGGGACTGAGACCTCTAGATCTGGTATGTGAGCCTTTGTGACTAATGGTCTTTCTACGATTACCGATTTTTCCTGATCCTGAGTGGAATCAGGAAGGCTGGTGTTTTGTCCGGAGGTTTCAGGGGTCGTTTTGCCGTAGGTGAATGGAGATATTTTACGGAGAAACCCTTGTCCTGCATTATTGAAGAGGCCCTTCGAAGTCGATGATTCAGATTGGTTGAATGGTGATTTGTCGGAAGCCTCTGGAACAGAAACTGGACCCGTAGGTGAACGAGTTGCTTGAGACTCTCTTAAACGATCGGCCATTCTCAATGGTCTAGCCCCGAAATTATCATCAGAATTATTCTTTGCCAATTGTGGAGCAGCCGTCAGCGATTGAAGGTTGACAGTTCTGGAGTTGGATGAGTTTTCATTAAGCTTAGACACGGTGACCAAATCACATAAAGTAAAGCAAATCTCACCTACCGAACGTTCGACCACGATTTTTGGTAAGATGTTGGAGTACACTGCGTAGTATCTGGTGGCACTGAGGGCATAGGTGACAGCTTCTCTGAGAAGAACCAGGTGCTCGTTGCTGTTAAAGTGTTGGTTGTCACCTTGGGCAGCGATTTCGTTGGCCAAAATGGAGATCTTGGAGATCTTTTCAAACAACACGTCAGAATCGATGGTTTTGCCATTCACGTATAGTATAAAAGACTCGGCCAATGCTTGTAAATCGGCGACCAATTTGATGGAAATTAGGCCGTAAGGGGCAGCAAATGATTTCATCTGGTCTTGGCTCAAAACAGTGGTATTGATCTCGCTGGAGATGGTGTTGGAACGTGCTTCCTCGTATTTCTTTTGCCATTTGGAGACATCTTTTTGGAGATCAGAGTACTTATTGTCAGGTCTTACAGGCGAAGATTCCAAATTAGACAACCGTTCAAAGAACGACTCCATTTCCTTCTTCATCGACTGGTCCCTTTGGGTCTTGGCGGAGGTTGGGGAGGTGGAAAACCCGTTGATCTCGCGGGTGGACCCATTGCGTTGAGGACTGGAGTTTTTGAGCGATTGGTTCTCCAATCTGAGGGCAGCAATGCTAGCTTTCAAGGCGTCCAATTCCTTTTGCGAGGCATCACCAATGGTGGCCACAGCCTTCTGGCTGGAAATCCACGACTTCTTCTCTTCGCTTAAGGAATCAAGCTCGTTACTGAGTGATTTGTTCTGGGAAACGGAATATTCGTAGTCGTCCTGGAGTAAGCGGTACTTGTCTTCTATGGAGGCCCTGTGGTGCTCGATGTTTGCGATCTCGGAGTTCAATTGGGCGATCAACTGGTCCTTTTTGGCCAATTGGTCGTGCAATTCTTGGTCCCGTTCGGGCAGACGCTGGAGCGGATTCTTGGAGGGCTCAGCAAGCTTCTTTGGGGAGTCTTGAAGAACATGGCTATCGTCGGCGTCCTCCTCCTCATCGCTGGACCACGTGAGGTTGGCCTTGGTGGGGATGACCGTCTTGGACTGTATGCCAATGGTATGGTTCTGGGCGTCAGAAACCGAGTCCTTCTTGCTGGCGGAGTCGCCATCATAGTCTTTGATGGAGTACAGGCCCTGGCCAGCGCCCTGGGGCGAGATCTCGTCCACGGCCAGTTTCAAGTGCTGGGGCGACTCGAGATCCGGCGCCAATGGCAGCTCCTGTGGCGGCCCCTGCCCATGCGGCAGCTCCTGGACCAGATTCCGTTCTATATGCAATTCTCTCCGTTCAATCTCAAACAGAATGTCTGAAACCAAGTCTTTGAACCGCGTCTGCGGCAACGACGACAACTTCTGTCTGGCCTGGTTTCTCTTGGGGTGGAACGACGACTTGGGTAACAAGTAATCAGGCTCGCCTCGTGACTCGTCAATTCTTCTTCGAAGCTCGTCATACACGTCGGTACTGAGCTCACGAAACTGGGCGCCCAGAAGCTTGAGGAGTTTCTCGCGGGCACGGGCCGCCCTGGTGGAGTTGGACTTGGAACGAGAGCCCAGATCATCGGAGATGTCAAGAAACTGCTTCAACACTCGGTAATGATGGACGAGGTCGATTTCACTCATGGTTTTTGGGTGGAAAAGGGTACGATTTGGGGGTTCCGGGGACGCTGTTGTGGGGGATCAAAAAGGGTGGGGGAGTGGGGGGGTCAATGTGGAGGCAGTGTGGAGGCAGTGTGGAGGCAGTGTGGAGGGAGTGTGGAGGCAGCGTTGGTGGAGGCAGCGTTGGTGGTCCTGGTTGGCGGTTGTTGGCTGTTTACCGTGAAGAAGAGTGTAACTGATTTGATCAAAATTCTTGCGACCGGAAGTTTTTTTTGTTACGCGTCTCATTGTAACCGACCGTACTTGTGCCCGGCACATAAACCGAGGGCCATCGGACCGTCATTGCCAGCAATTGACCGCCATTCGACACCGCCCGCCACTTCCGAGGGCTCTCCCCTTCCTGCCCGTACCCCCAGTACCCCCAGGAATCCTTAAAAACGCCCACCTCCAAGGCCTAGCTTCCACTAGAAGCCACAGTACTATGGCCAGTATATCCTATCACGTGACTCCTATCACGTGACATTCTTCCTCCTGGCAACCACCAGGGCACGCGTACCAAGAGGAGTTTAAAGCGGTTGTTTTGGGGACCAGGCAGCGGGATGAGTCGCTTGGTGGACAAAAAGCGTAGGAGCGTTGTGCCTGGGGATTTGTAGTAGATAATGGCCAAATTGTGATCAAATTGTGGCCATTATTTTGTTAAAAATGTAAATCGCAATAGCCGAATATTTTCCGGTCCTAGACAACAATATACGAGCTGAGAGGAGCCGTGTTCCAAAAACCCTTGATCTGCTTGGCACGTTGATGAAATCTGACACGATCGATTGTGTGTTGTGTTGATGGCGAAGGATAAAAATTATTGGAATTAAAAAGCTGTAGAATTTTGGTGAAAGAGTGGTAGAAAAGAGTAGAAGAATTGAGTAGATGTAGACGTTATTGAATTCTAGATGATAGATATATATAGGTAGATAGATATTATTAGGTAGATAGAAATCTACATAAAAGAGATATTATTGAGTAAATAATATACTAGATATTCAAACATTATTATGGAAACAAAGCTCTAGATGTTCTATTATACTGTAACTATCTTTATCCTACGTTATGTCAAAATTTAATGAGAAGTTATTACTATGATTCTAGATGATAGAGGTTATCATATTTAGATAGAGTTAGTAGATGTTAACTAGATCAGATTAGTAGATGATAGATATTAGATAGATAGAAATCTAGATTATACAGATATTATTAGAAAAAAATGAATTAAAGACATTATTATGGAAACAAAACTCTAAATATTCTATTATACTATTACTATAACTATCTTTATAATACGTTATCTCAAAATTTAATGAGAAGTTATTACTATGATTCTAGATGATAGAAATATTCATATTGAGATAGAGTTAGTAGGTATCAGAGATGTTCTGTGTAGATACGATTCTAGATGATAGATATTATAGCTAGATAGAAATCCAGATAATAATCTAGATATTAAAGATATTATTGAGCAAATAATATACTTGTATTAAAGATTATGGAGATAGAATTACTAGATATCAGAGATATTAGAATTTAAATATGATTCTTGATGACAGGGCTGTTCTTAGATAGACAGATCACTTTTATGGCAAAAATCTGATCATGTTATAGAATTTTAATAGGTGGAACTTATGATGCTAGATATATTAAGAAGTAAATAAGATTCTGACAGTATTTTTTTGTAGAATTCTTCAATCAATGTATTATTTGAAGTGGAGTATAGATATTAGAGTTCAGGCGACAGTTTTTAAGTATCTAGTATCTACTATTAGACCGAAATTACCAGATAGTTTAAAATATTCTGAAACCGATATTATTAGATAGATACAATTAACTAGAGAATGCCGATTTATAAAATTGAAGGTTATTTTACTACTGAAATGTAGGCAAGACAGATTAAAGTACTCTGTGAAAGATAAGTAGTAGATAAATATAATTTCTAGGGAATAGCTATGGTATTAGATATTACAATGACGAGTTGATGGCTATTTCAAAAGTTGCACTGGTATAAATTACTAGACAAATATCACTCGAAGCATATAAATTAACAATGACAGAGATTCATGGTTTATAGTAAACAACTTCAAGTCCAAAATAATCCTAACCATTTGTAGCTCTTTCGATATATTAGTAACCTTTTCTATTAGAGCTAGATGGAATAGGTGCGTTAACATAAAATAGTAGAGTAGAAATAGCCACAGCTAGATATAAACCACGAGATTCCATAACAATATTCGAGCTAGTTATAGCCAAATGAGGCTATTATAGTCTGGTGAACTCACATCAAAGGATTTTCGGTTCACAATATTTGGATACTATTTACTTGCCGGTCTATAATACTAGAGTCCTGGGAAACACAGGGTTTTAGATCTAAATTAATAATTGAAAGATTCGGAAGAGAATCCAGTTTGCTAGATCTCTTGTTGTAAGTTTTTGGTACCTATTGTAGCTAGATAATTTTACTTGATTACATAGGTATTACTAGCAAATATAAAATCCTAGTTGTGTATAACTAATTCGATAAGAGGTCTTACTAGTTAAACATTAATTACAGATCTCATAAATCCTATTACTAAACACTAGATGAAAAATTTAATTAAATTGCTGCTAAATGATCTGCCATATGTACATCGCTATATAGATCTAAATAGTTTTAGGATAATTGGCTCATTGCAACTCATATCTGTCAATTTTTTCTCTTTTATTACTCCTATAATAAAGATATATTAAGCAACAAATAGTAGACTACCACGAATAACCTTGAATAAATATGTTTTAAAGGAGTAGCATATTACCAAATATTTAGTTTTAATTAATTAGTTAAAGTTTATGTTCACTTAAAGCAATTTTAGTAAAAATATGACACTTTTCCATATCTGTTCCCAAAAAAACTAATTAGATCACAAATATTATGGTAGTATATAATAGATCATTCAAAAGAATGATGCAAGTTACCTTAATAAGCCATGAATATCTAGGTTTTCTAATTGGTTCAGTGGACATTTTCACTCCATCTCCAATTTAGCAATGATAATTGGAGACAAATCCTTAGTGTCACAACAAAAGCCATTTTTTTGCCTTTTGAATAATCACACAATTGATTTTACAGATCAAATAGTTCATATTTCAGCTCATAAAAATATTATCCTTCTTATTTACACCAATATATTTCTCTCTTGGTATACCATACAAAAGAAACGAAAGGTCTTCGATATTCCACAACATTCCATGCCAATTAGCCTTTACCAGTCACAAAATCCAGCACTATTCTCTACACTGTTTGTTCGATAGTTTCTTACATGCAATTCATTATGGTTGATATATACATACACCTTTCGGTATTTCGGGCTCGGCCCACCATCTATGATTTCTAAGCAGCGTTGATTCAACGAACCAACCACTAGTGTCTGCAGCCACCTTCGTTGTCGGTCAAAGGATTCTGATCATTGGTCATGGAACCTTGTTGATTAGGATTTTCAATCTTTCAATTTTTCAAATGTCGATATTCTGGGATAGTTTTTGTTTGTCTATCGAAAAAGAAAGCCACGAATCCCGGCAGATCGATTCATGGGCTGCTTGGAGCCTCACCAGCCTTGGCCAGCTCGCTAAGCAACCTCACAGTAATATCTTCCACGTTTCCCAACAACTTCTCCTTGATAAACTCCTCGCCCGCTTGCTTGCCATGCACATGGGCCACGGCTCCAACCAAGGCATACACCATCTGGGCACTGACCTTCAATTCGCCACTGGTCTCGAATCCAAGCTTATGTCCATACGAATTCCAGAACATCACCTTGTTCAAATTGGCAGCCCGGGCAAAAAGCCCCATCGACATCCGTCCTGGAAGCTCCTTGGCTATAGGACTCCCCAAAACATCCAAATTCTTGCCGTTTATACTGGTGTCGTTGCTGGTACTACCCTCAATCACATACTTGGCAAAGAAAAGATTCACCAATTTCGACCCCATCACACTGAGCTTCTCGTTGAATGGCTTGAGCCCGTGATTAAACGACTTGTGTGTCAACACCTGCAACGCCATCTCGTCGCTTATGGCGTATTTCTCTTGCAAAAAGCCCTTGATATATTTCAAGTTCTCATCATTCTTGCCGTAGGTGACGCCGGAGGGCGTGGTGAACGCTTGGTGGGGGTCCCGCTTAAGTCCGGGCACACGTGGGCCCTTGTGGAGGTAGATGCTTCTGGCCAAGAAGCGGCTGGGGCTGGCTCCTATCCGTACGTTGTACATGGTATGGTTGTAGATGAAGTTGGCCAAAAATCTTTTTCACTAGACAATGACTAAGCGCTTACGTAAATGATCCATTGCTTAGTCAGCACTTACGTAATCACAAGCTCATCTCGAAAAGTTTCCCCAACCATTTACCCTACCATGGATATCTTCAGAATCTTGACCAGAGGGGCGTCCATTCGGAAGGACAAGCAGCCTAAGGGTAGCTACGCCACCCCCGCTTCCGCCCCCGCCCAAAAATCCCTGTCTTTACACCACCAGGTCGACAAGGAAACCGATTTCTTCCACACCAAGTCCCATAAAGTAGATCTTAAGGAGTTAGACGACACTCCCGAGCCAATTCCCCAGCATCAAAATAACCCACTTTTCCCTGAAGCCCCTCATAAAATTGCCACCCAAGAAGACGCCCGTGTTTTGAGGCTTGCCAATGGAGCAAAGGTCACTGGACAAGAGGTTCCATTACCCATTGGATCTTTCCAGGACTTAAAGAACCGATTCAAGCTCGATGCCAAGTTGTTGAGCAATCTTATCGAGAACGAGTTTGTCGAGCCCACGCCTATCCAGTGTGAATCGATCCCCATATCATTGCATGGCCGTGATATCATCTCATGTGCCCCCACTGGGTCCGGTAAAACATTAGCATTCTTGATCCCATTGGTCCAGAAAGTCCTTGAGGCCAAGGATCCTCAAGAGAAAAACTACGGAATCAGAGGCCTTATCATTTCGCCCACCAATGAATTAACTATCCAAATATTTCAACAACTTCAAAACCTTACCAAGGGCAAAAAGATAACCGTGGGCATTTTGCTGAAGCTGTTGGCGTCGAAATTGACCAACAAGATCGTCTCTGCCTCTAAATACGACGTCTTGGTGTCCACGCCTTTGAGATTGATCGATTTGGTCAATAATGAAACCGTCGATTTGTCCAAAGTGGAACAATTGATCATCGATGAAGCCGATAAGCTTTTTGACAAGGGATTTGTAGAGCAAACAGACGATATTTTGTCCCACTGTACGTTGCCTGGGATCCGCAAATCCATGTTCTCGGCCACCATCCCCTCGGGAGTGGAAGAAATGGCCCAGTCCATCATGAAGGACCCAATCAGAGTCATTATTGGTCATAAGGAAGGTGCCAGCAGCACCATTGACCAAAAGCTTGTGTATACTGGTAATGAAGAAGGAAAATTGTTGGCTATCAGGCAAATGATCCAGGAAAGTCAGTTCAAGCCTCCAGTAATTATCTTTTTGCAATCGATCACCCGTGCCAAAGCATTATTCCACGAATTGATCTATGACAGGCTCAATGTGGACGTGATCCACGCCGAAAGAACCCCCAAGCAAAGAGAAGAGGTGATCAAACGGTTCAAAAATGGTGATATCTGGGTTCTTATCACCACCGATGTGATATCCAGAGGTGTGGATTTCAAGGGAGTGAATTTAGTTATCAACTACGATGTTCCTCAGTCTGCCCAAGCATACGTTCATAGAATTGGTAGAACTGGAAGAGGAGGAAGAGAAGGTAAGGCAGTGACATTTTTCACCAAAGAAGACGACAAGTTGGTCAAGCCCATCATAAATGTGATGAAGCAGTCTGGATGCAAGCACGGGTACAGTGATTGGATGGAAGACCTCGGAAGATTGACCAAGAAGGAGAAGAAGGAAGCTAAACAAAGCCAGGTGAAAAGAAAGGCCATCAGTACCGTGCCAAAAGTGGTCAAAGAAAAGAGAAGAAAGAAGGAGAGAATGATTGAAGACAGCAAGAGAAAGCACCAGGCTACTTGATTTAGCAAAGAATGAACCCCCAGCTTGTTTCATTTCTCTATTAAATCTTATTTTAAGTGACTTATGGTTATGGTGATATAATATGGTCCTGGGATATAAATACCCTCATGATGGCTTGAATTTTCATACTGTACTATATACATGGTCTGGTGGCCCTATATATTCTGGCCACTGGCTTCAATTAGACCTTTATAGTGACAATATACTGTAACATAGTCTGATTTTGATGGTAGGTTAAATAAATTGAAAGCTGGATGAAAAAATTACCATATTCCCCTTTTATCACAATTAGAACATCCAGTTATAACTAAATTATCAGCCTGGAAAATCAGAACAGATGATAGGGATTATTTATATCAGATTTACATCTAAGGACTGTCACTAATTATATAGCTATTTTTATTAAGTTTTGTTCTATAGCTGATATTAGTTTACCGGACCTGGTCTGCAAAACAAGAGAATATAACTTGAAAGAATAAGAAATTAAGTGAAAGCTTCCGTTTTTGTTTTCATTCTTTTCGAAATTAATAAAAACTCCAAAATTCCATGTGGCAATTCCTAAATTGTTTGCTGTGTAATTGGATTGTTAATACATTTTTTTTGCCAGATTAGTATTCTATATTCATGGAACAAACAGCTTTAGGGACCTTTTTCTAATCTAATAGAGATCCTAGGAATTATATATCCTTAGTCACCAACTCTGTCCTGGATTCAATAAACTTTATTTAGTGAATAATCAACCTAGAATTGGCCCTTTCGTAACATTTCGTCTAGTTCTGAATTAAAATATGACAAATTCTCGACCGGTTTTTATCCTTTGTTCGATAGGACTATTCTTTTCAGAACAATGGGCTCTTTTTATTTGAGTTACACATTCAATACAAATACAACACCTATTTTATTTAATAAATACATCTATAGATGGATTGAAGACTGTTGAAGCAGGCATGATTTTCGTGCTGTGTATCTTTCAAATCACTAGGGTGTTGTATACCAAATTATCATTAAATTACCATCATTAAATTAAATATATTTTGTTAATGTTTCTTATACCAACAATAAATTCAGTTGAACAGTACCCAAAATTTCAGGAATAGCTCCATATTTACAAGTCTTTTCTTAGATTATCCAGTGAGTATAAGAACAAATTGCTCAGGTAATTTTGTCTATACCAATATACCAAAAATTCGATATTTTCAGGCGATGGAATGCTAGAAATCAATAGGATTTCATTAACATTTTCATCAATATTCAATTCTTGTAGACACCAGTCTTGCCTGCTATCCACTAAATCAATAGCACATCCATAAACTACGTTCTTTAATTTATCTGGCTACTCTAAACCCGAAAATATTACATGTATAATAATTGCACTGATAGTCTTTGCCCCTTCTGTTGCAATTTATGCCTTTGTATACCTTTGTATACCTTTGTAAGACATTGTATGCCATTTTTAACCTTTATTTGCCCGTTCTTTTGCAATTTATGCCTTTTCTTTTGACTTTCTACACTTTGATGCCTTTTTTCTTCGTCTTTGCTTTTTTTACTTCACCGTTTCCTCCTTTTCGTTCTTCTTTTCCTCTTCCTTCTTGAGCCTACCGTTTCTCGTTACGATGTTTATTACAATAAATACCACATCCGCCTATACACACGCCCATCCAATGGGCAGATCGACCTCAACCACAGGAATATATTGGGAACAAGTCTATTCATTGTTCAATATCATACTTTAATCAATACGGACGGGTGCTTCCATGTTGCCATGTTGCCATGCTACAATGGCTGTGAATTTCGATTTAGATGGATCTATCAGTCTAGCCTCTGGGACTATTTGTTCAATGGTGAGCATGGCCAACAGATGGGTAGCCAAACACCTTTCTTCTACCGATTATTTCACCAACAGAGAAGAAAGCCAACAATTGGGTTCCGTAAACACCGGCCTTGACGGCGTTTTCTTTGGTGGGCTTCAAGGCAGACACCTTGGAGAGGAATTGCTTTTGCTGTGCTGGAGATTGGATGAACTTCAATGCTTGTTGGTAGGCTTGTTGGAACTGTTGACCAGATGGAGGAGCCAAACCTTCGTTCTTGTAGACGACTTTGCCGAGCTCGGCACCGACCTTACCCCAGTAAACGGCGGCGTTGGCGGCTTGGGTGGACTTGGTGACTAATCCGTTCACAACGTTGGTGGCCTTGGAGATTATAGCAGACATGTTGATGGAGAAGAGTTGTTTGCAATTGGCGGCTGTTCTCGGGCTGAAAATTTTGGTGGTCTCACAAACTTTCCACCAATCAGAGCGCGCGCAGACACTGTGGAGGGCTAGTGGAGAATCTTCGAGAAATACCCATATTGGACTAGACCAGACCCAGCATACTGCTCCATGAATAGTTGCATCACGATATATCAGTAGCTTCTTGTTTTTTTGGTTCTTATAGAGTCCCAGAAAGACTAGAACCGAATTTGATAATTACGTAAGTGCTGACTAATATCCACTTTTCTATACCCTACTATAAGCTACCAACTTCTGGTGCAGTTGCCAAGAATAAAATCCCATATACATCTTAGCTTTCCGTCGTTCAAATTCCAAAGAAAATTGGAAAAGAATGGTGGATTACGTAATCTATTACTAATTTCTATACCAAATCTACCAGAAGTTGCAGTTGGTTGTAGCTACAACTGAAGTCCACTCGCACTTTGAGACTGTTTAAAGAGCAGATCATATTGCCGTGACTCAATTTTTACGGTAAGAACTAACCGATATCGAGAAATCACCACCTGTATAAACCATATATGGGAGTTGATCTACTCTACCTACAGCTAAACTAGTCTAGTTGGTCACATTTGCTTATTAATTAATATCTATCTACCAAGTCAATTGGTAATATCAGATATGCGCGCCAAATCTATCTGGCATCAACATTGGAGCAGCCAAACTCCATCCATACAACACAAAGCAAACCCAAGAACTTATGATCTTTACCCAACTAGCAAAATAGGTTCTGCCCACAGGAACGAAGTCACCCATATCGTCTTGCTCCACGTTAATAGTCAACAATGTGGCAACGTATTGAGTAGCTAAAAAGAAAATAATATGAAACAAAGCATAGTCATATTTGACAGCAGACTTTTCCTCGTCCGCGTTCTCGTAGTCGTCGTCATAATAGTCGATTTGATTCAATGCACTTTCCGGCAAAGACCCTTCGTCCACAGCCTGTTTGATAGCTTGGTATCTCATTTCATTACGGGCTTGAGGTTGAGTATCAATGGCTTCGGGGGTTTCTGTACTGAATGCAGAATTGGCAGCTGCTCTTGTGGTGGTGTAAGCAACAGCAATAAAAGTGAAAACAGCCCCCAAAACAACACTAGCAGTTCTAGTTCCTTTGGATCTAACTAAAGGATTGCAATACTTGTCGTCGGGTTCTGACGCAACTGCACTCATCACCAAATAAGTACAGTAGAAGACCACCATTGATGATTGGGCCAAACCAGCTTGTGGATTATACTCTTGAATGGTTTGATTGACAGACATGGCTGAAATTATCACTCCAAACACCAAGTTCAAACTGATCGCTGTCTTGTTCATACCACAACCTTTGCCCGCAAAGAACCAATACATAATTACCGTCAAAACAATGCTGGCAAAATACATAGACAAGGTTCCACCAACAAGTATTCTTTTCCAGAACGAAGAATCGCCTTCTCCAGTCAATTCTTCCAATTCGATTTTTTCCAAGCATTTTTCAGCCCAAGCATGAGCGAAATCCACCAAAAGAATTAAACCGATTCCGAGGAAAATGGTAGAGAAAATAATGGCAATGTTATTACCGTAAAAAATAAAGAAATCGTCAGCGATAAGCAAAAAATTGAAGGCAATCAAGCTAAGCCATGCAAAAATCTTGAATCTCCAGCACCCATTTTGGATGATGGCACGAGGATCTTTGGTGGATTTGACACCGATCAATAATGAGGCCAAAATCAAGTGGAGAGTCCCAAGAGCGAAATTGATCCGGTAAACCGACGTGAAACTGATACATTCGCTGCCATCAGGGCCACATTTGTTATTGATGAAGCCAAAGGTGGCTTTCTCTAGCTTATGGACAATAAAAGGCGACAATGCTATCCAAGACAATAAACAGTTGAGCAAGAGAATCAAGGCATAGCTGATTCTGGTCATTATGGACGATTCGAAAGTGCCACCCATGGCGGAGCAGAACCCTGACATCGTGGCTGCACCACAACAACTTAGTAGTGGTGTCAATATTGTAGTCACTGGTATAAGGGGAATAGAAATAGCAGCACCCATAGTATTGAAGTGAAAAAGGGAGACGGGTTAAAGGAACTGAGGTGGAGACGTTCGGAGTGAGTTGTACTGTAATGTAGATGATAAGATCTGTTAGTAAAGGAGTAGGTATTTGTAGAAGAGGGTAGTGTGCAGGTGTGTGACTCTCGAGATCAGAAAGGCACGGCGGTAAGTTAGTGAGGCATCGCAGTGAGTTAGTGAGACATCGCAGTAAGTTAGGGGAAACTTGAGGGTGGGGCTCGCGGTAGAAAAAATGTTAGGGTGGCCGATCCAGGGACATCTGTCGCCAAGTTAGGAGCTTCCCGCGCTAGACTACCAACATTAGGGAGGATGGCGTCAAGAATGGATGTCATTTGGTCAAAGATGGTCTTTAATGAATGGTCTTTAATGAATGGTCGTTAATGGTGTATTATAATATGAGAGCGTCACGCGAGATTTGTAGCAGCCATGTTCTAACGACTAACTGTGGACAGGTAAAAGAGAGTGCCGGATGATGTATTGAGACCAGCATAGATCAGTAAACGGTAGATAATAAGCGAGGTTGTAGTGGTGGCTACCTCAGCAGCACAGTGAGTTCCTTCCTTTCTTTCCTCTTAGCTTTCTTTCCTCTTAGCTTTCTTTCCTCTTAGCGCTTCCTTTCGCTTGCCTTTCTTACCGTTGCCTTTCTTACCGTTGCCTTTCTTACCGTTGCCTTTCTTACCGTTGCCTTTCTTACCGTTGCCTTTCTTACCGTTGCCTTTCTTACCGTTGCCTTTCTAACCGTTGCCTTTCTTACCCTTTGTAGTCCTCGTCTATATCTTCGTATATCTCGCCCGTTAATTTCTTCTACCTTTTGTCTTCCGTTACTGTCTTCATGTAACTGTTCCTTTACTGCCATCTGCTCTTGGCCCTCTATCTTCTCTTGCTCAGCTTGGATCTGACTTGGTACACAATGTGTCCTTTCGTATAGTCTCAAGAACTGGTGCTATGAACAATGCTCGTTTATATTCAAAACTGGTTTTGCAGCCAATTGCCTGCTTATATAGTTTCCCACCTTTTGCAGGTGCATTTGCAACCACGCTGGCTCTTTTAATTCTAAATGTTTTATACTTCTTTTCTTTCCTTCTTTTACTACCACTTCGTTTTCTTCTGGTTGCCTACTCTTCTACGCTTTTGACTCCTACATGTCGTCTACACTACCGTTGGTTGTGGTTGTTGTGGTTGTTGCTTGTCTTCTTCTTCGGTGGCGCCTCGAGACCAATTCATCAACTTACCAAGGCGCTTATTCCATGTCATTTTGCCCCTTGTTATTGTTGTTGTTATTGTTGTTGTTATTCATCTTCTTGTTTCCCATTTTGGCCTTCTGCTTGCCCCTCCTCGTGTTATCATCATTCATCCTTCTACACAGCCAGTGTTTCTGTCTCAGACTCCTGTGCTATCAGGCACCCGTTGGTCTTTATGCTCGTCACTGAATCAGTCGTGCCACCTCCACATTTTTCCTCGTGTTGTTGGTGCTCTTGATACCATTGAACTTGGTGGGCCTGGTTAATGCACAATTCTCATTATCTTTTGATGGCATCGCGAAATCATCTCCAACCCTATACCTACTAATCATGTCTTTTAGAAAGAGAGGCGAGGTCATCGGCGGGCCTGCTGGCGCCAATGCCAGGAATCCAGCTCGTCCGGTCCCTGGTGTCCCCGGAAGGGGGCCTGTTCCTACCATTCCTGGAAGACCCGGTGTCCCTGTCGGAGTGCCTGGTGCTGGTACTGTTCCCGGTGTTGTCTCCGGTAGGGTGCCCGGCACCGTTCCTGGTACTGTTCCCGGTAGGGTTCCTGATTCCCATGCAAGGTCTCCTGCTCCTGAAGAAGTTCCTGGCTCCCCCGTGGCCTATGGCCCCTGCATCAAACCTTCCCCCATCACATCCCAGCCCACAATTTCCACCGGAGGCTCCGACCTCGACAAAATCCTACTCCACCAGGGTCTTCCTCTCGGACACTCTCTTCTTGTTGAGGAAAGTGGAAACACCGATTTCTCATCCGTCATTTTAAGGAGTTTTACTTCCCAAGCCATTATTCACAACAGAATCGATAAAAACCAGTATGCTCATGTAATAGTGGTTGGTGTTCAGCCTCAATGGGCAAACGAACTCCCTGGTCTTTACAAAGGCTCCTCAAAGGACCAAAAAAGGGCAAAATTTGTCGCCAATGAATCCAAAATTAGTGTTTCCAATCTTACCAACCAGAATGATATGAAAATCGCATGGAGATATGGACTCAAGCAAAAGGGCGACCAGGAACCTTCTCCTACAGACTCTGAATACACCCACCAGTTTGATATCACACAAAAATTGACTCCTGGTCCATCTGCTTCCGATATTTCTTTTGTTCCTTTAGCTCCAAACTATTCTACCATCATCGAGAGAATAGCGTCTCTAATAGAAAAGAATAAAGCCTACGTATGCCGAATTGTGATCCCAGGACTCTTGAACCCTTCTATATACCCACCACAGTGTGCTTCTCCTCAGTTTATATATCCATTTATCCACTCATTACGGTCCTTGTTGAGACAATATCCCAACGCCGCTCTTATTTCTTCGTTACCATTGGACTTGTATCCCCGTGAATCTACTCTTACGGGATTGTTGGAGTCTCTTTTTGATGGTGTGCTTCATTTGCAACCGTTCAACCAAGAAATGTCACAATTGATCGAAAAAGCCTATAAAAATGAACCATCCAAAATTCAACAGGGATTGGTTAATATCATTAAATTGCCTGTTTTATCTGAAAAGGGGTTGATGATGATCAGAGAGGGAGAATATGCTTTCAAGAATGGACGAAAGAAGTTCGAGATTGAAGAATGGGGAATTCCTGTTGAGGATGAGGCCGAAGAAGCTCAGACCAAAAAGGACATTGACTTCTAATAGCCAGAAGGGGACACTCACATAGTTATATTAATACAATTATTGTGGTTTCTGCTTTGAATTGTGAATTTTTGGTTCGGAATTGGACCGTTGATAGAACAAATAAGGAAATGCCCTGAACTCAGACATCAAAGTTGGGGCATATATTTCCATACTCAATAATTGGATATATATTGAGTTCTTTGAATTCTGATAGCCACACATTCTTGTTTGTCATTCTAAGTCTATCTAAACAAATTGGTAGGAAAGGAATGATGGATTGGGTTATTCTACAAGAAGTATTTATAAAGATTTACTCTACTTAATAAACAACAAGATCAAGGGCCAGATATTTGGCTAGTCTGAGGCTTGATAATGAATCCTTTTATGATGAGGAGGTGTCCTCGTTCTCTATTAAGTACTATAAACAGTCGGTAGACCAGAATTATTTCTGGTATGCAAAGGAGACTATGTTAATTGAATTCTAATCCTTCGAGTGATGCTAATGCAGAGTTTAATGGGGCGATTTCTGGCTTGGATTGGGGTTCTTCCTCCACCACAACTTTTTGGTCCTGGTCCTGATCGAGACCAAACTCGTATTTAGGGCCAAGAGCGATCAAATTTTGATTGGTTTCATATTCTGTTCGTAACTCCTGACTTATTATATTCTGTTCTTCAAGTAAATCCTGTTTAACTCTCTCTTGGAGAGCCTGTGTATCATCTTCATTGTCAGTATCGTTAACAAACTTATTATTGAAGTAAAACGTTCCCGAAATGTTCTGATCAATTACCACGCTTCCATTCTCCACGCAAATATCAATTTCCTCCTGGGCAATATTGAAGGACCAGCCAAACTTGTCAGAGATCTGAGAAATAGTTGTTCCTCGAAAATATCCTTCGTCATTGATATATTGGCCTAGTTGAGCTTTGATCTGATTGTACCTGAATTCTTTTTCTAGTTCGTCTATGAATTGGATCACGTATTCTTGGTAATTGGTTTTATTAGACCTTGAGAAAATCACTACAAGACCCGATTTTTCGTATTTTTTGCACACCACCGGCAAATTCAACTCGTCAAATAGTTCCAAAGCCAGGTTGAGATCCTGTGGAGAGATTAATTCCGTTCCGAAGCCCTGGGCAACCACAAGGTATCGATTATATTTTGCATAGAGATCCTGGGTGGTGATGACCGATGTTTTCTTGGACAATTCGTAGCTGGTCAAGTATTCACTAAGGTGTCTGGATAATTCTGAATGGTAAAGGTTGGACGACTTACTAATGGCTAAAGGGGGAATGGTGGATACTGCCAGTTTCTTACTATTGACTAATTTGGCGAATGATGTCGATAGCTTCATTAAGTCTTGAAACCTAAACATCAACTGCTCCAAATCGTCGACCGAATCTCGTAAAATAATCTCGTTATTTTTACGCTGCTGTTCTCCAATCTTTTCCAAGCCGTAAATTCCACCACCAAGCAGCTGCTTCGGATGCAATTTTGCCGATACGTCGAGCTTGGTGGCGTTCTGGCTAATGGCCCCCTTTTGGCGCAATGCAGCCCATTTTGCTTCGTCCAATGTCTGGGTGAGTTCGTGATGAAATTTTGCTTCACCCCCTTTTCGAAAGCTCAATTTTACATACGGCTTGGAATTAGTATACTGCTCGTCTGATTCCAACTTGATGTGCAATCCATTGGGGGTGCCGTACCCCGAATCTGAGGGCAATTTCATTTTTAAGGTCTTCGGGATGGTTGATCTCAATTCGGTGCCACAAAGTTCGCAATTGGCCATTGATGGGTGGTTGATAAACGTACAAGTGGGGCACTGGTCGTCTCTGCGGTCTGGCTCGGGAGTAGGCTCCAAGGTGCTGGTTCCTGAGCCTTGGTTTTCCTGGAGCACGGTCTTTAATTGGGCCAAGCCCACTTTGATGCCACAAGAAACACACTTGGGGGGTTCAGACTCCAAATCAAAGTCCAGGCTAATGTGGTTGTTATAAGAACATATTTTACAGGTCCATACCAAGGTCTTGGTCGTGGAAACGGGGGGTTTCGGGCCCGATTCCGGACCCAGCACCTTTATGGCGATCTTGACTTTGGGCGACGACCGTAAAAACCCGTCGATAACCTCGCAGCTGGCCACATCGCTGATATCTAATGCAATGGAGTTGTCACCGTTCAAATTGTCAAAGTAGATGATCCGTTTGTTGGTCAAGTAAATTCTGCCGTTTTGACGATGGAGTATCTTCAGTTTGCCCTGATAGAGACCGACATTGTCGCGGATATAAATGTTATGCTCGTTGTCTTGGAGAATGGGCCGGTTGCTTCGATTGATAAGAATGGGTTTCCATATGTTGATGTACGACATGGTCCATTGGAGGGGCCTGAGAGGGGCCAGCGGAGGGGCAATGTGCTGGTCAAGGTGGGGGAGGGACGGCACAGTTTGGGAGTAGGCTCTAGTACGTGGAGCCCGAGCGGTTGTGGTGGGAACAGAAGGCGTAATGGAACGGTAAAGTGTGTGCTAGGCGTTTAGATGATAGGGTATGATCAACTATCGTAACCTGTAAAGTGTAACCTGTAAACTTTTGCAACCAAGGGTGGCAAGGCCTGGAAAGGCAGGGGAAGGCAGGGGGCATCAAGGAGTCTATTGAGCAAAGCCAAAAGGTCTTATAGGTACTGCGTAGCTGCTGACGCAGATTTTGCCCCCAAAAACGGAGAAAATCCGCCCAGATCTGACCAATAGGAAGCCGTCAGTGTCATATCAGCTCACGCAGTGCCAGACTATGAAGCCCGTTAAAGGCCCCCATGAAAGCCCATCAAAGCCCACGAAAGGCCGTTAAAGGCCGTTAAAGGGACAGTTTAGGGAGACACAAGCTCGCTAGAACGATTTCAAAGACCCATACAGAGTTTGGCGGTAGCCGCTGGCACCCCTGAAGCCTCTGGTGGTGGTTTCGCTGGAGCATTGCCGTGGGGCAGGCAAAATTGCTTCAATTGCGGCCAAAAAAAAAGCCCTTGGCTATGAATACTGGCACTGCAACCAATACAGAAGGTTTGGCCCGTACCACCAGTGTTGCAGCCACACCCCAGGCGCCGTAGCATGGTCTTTGGGCCAGTTGGCGCCATGGACCCAGTGGGCCGAATCGGGCGATTTTTGCAGGTTAGACTGCTTACGTAATCTAGCCCAAAAATTCACCTTCTCCATCAGCTTGATTCACTACACTGTTGGTGTTAACCCCTGTGAGCCAACAACCTCGTCGTATTCGCCACGGCTCCGATCCCCCACATCTGCTGACCCCCCACGCTCCATTAGCGATCTAGATTCGAGTCCATTGCTGCCCCCACCTGCCCCCATCCTGACCTGGGGTAGAATAGCCGCTGAAGCCTTGAAGCCTTGAAGCCTAGTTTTTAAGCCATCTCCCAAGGTTGTCAAAAAAAAAAAAAACATATATGATCCAATAGTGGAGGTGTTTTTGTGGCCCGAACAGAACCAGAAGCTCTTTTCCTTTTGACGATGACGTTTTTGTTCAAGAGAAACCCCAAGACACCACCTGAACTCATCAAGGCGCTTAATGAGCAGGTGGTCAAACTTGATTATAGTAGTGATAATAACCGCAAGTACCAGGAGGATTGTGCCCGGTACTTGAAGCAAATCAAGGTGATATTGCATGGCGACGACGAGAACGAGCCGTTGCCCGATCAGATCTCATTATTGGCATTGGAGATATATCAAACCGATTGTCTTTATAACTTGATGCTTAATTTGAAAAAGCTCGACTTCGATTCCCGGAAGGATGTGTTGATCTTGTTTCTGACGCTTTTACGACGACAAATAGGGAGCAAGTCTCCCACGGTGGATTACTTGCTTAACCAAAAACCCGAGATCTTGGTGCTTTTGATAAAGGGCCCGGAATCGGCTGAAATCGGGCTCTTGTGTGGTCAAATCTTACGCGATTGTATTAAATTCGAAGCCATCAATAAGTTCGTGCTTCATTCGACCTTGTTTTGGAATTTCTTCAAGTATGTGCAAATCTCCATATTTGAAATTGCTACCGATGCATTTGCTACTTTGCATGATCTATTAACCAATCATAAGAAATTGGCCAGCGAGTTTTTGGCTCGAAACTATGACAATTTCACCTCCAGCATTAACAAGTTGATCCAATCAAATAACTATGTAACCAAGAGACAAAGTGTGAGGTTATTATCTGATTTGGTATTACAAAGACAAAACCAAGCATTTCTAAATCAATACTTTGATGATACCAATAATCTCAAACTCATGATGGTGTTATTAAGTGACAAACTGAAAAACCTTCAAATCGAAGGGTTTCATATATTCAAGTTTTTTGTGGCCAAGCCTAAAAAATCACAAAAGGTATTGGATATCTTGACGAAAAACAAGAAGAATTTCATTGATTTCTTCGATACGTTTGATATCCAGAGTTTCAATGATTCCACCATGATAGATGAACGAGATTATATCTTGGGTGAGATCATGAAGCTTCCGGATATTGTGAGGTCAGAATAGAATGGGAAAAAATAAAATAGCTGGTACTAATATCTAGGTTTTCGCTGTCGCTAAACAAACCACTATTAAGCATTGGTGATACAACGTATCAACACAGCACCACTTCGTGGTCTATAGAATTTCTTTAACAAAAACAAAAAAAAAAAAAATTAAGCTATATTACAATCAATACTACAATCATTCAATGTCATAACGTCTATTGCATATACAATCCTAAAGGCAGGAAGCACAACCCATCATTGTGCAACTCTAGACCAGTTCTTGTAAACTTCCTCACCATATTGAATTTTTCTAATCCATTCGGCAACAGTCTTGGTCAATTCACCAGCAGTACCGTCCACCACGGGAACTTTAATGTCTTCGCCGTTCCAGCCGATTCTATCGATAGGAGAAACAACAGCAGCGGTTCCAGAACCAAAGGCTTCGACCAATTGGCCCTTCGATGCCTTATCCTTGACCTCACCAATGGTATACTTTCTTTCGCTGACGGTCCATTCATTGGATGGCAATCTTTCACGGGCCAATTCCAAAATGGAGTCTCTGGTGACACCCTCCAAAATGGTTCCGTCCAAAGGAGCAGTGACCAACTCCTTCTTGCCATCATCATGTTGGAACACAAAGAATGCGTTCATGGTTCCCACTTCGGTGATGTAGCCTTCATCTCCAAACAACCACAAGTTTTGTTGGTATCCTCTGGAAGCAGCCTGTTGTTGAGGACGGACACATGGGGCATAGTTACCTCCCAACTTCTTGTTACCAGTTCCACCGGGCCAGGCTCTCACAGCATAGTTGGTGGCTTCCAAGGCCACTGGCTTGTAACCGGTGGAGTAATAGGGTCCCACGGGCGAAGCAATGACATAAATCAAGGCTCTGTCAGGAGAAGCGATCCCAAGACCCACCGAAGTACCGATCATGGTGGGTCTCAAGTACAAGGAGTGGCCGGGTGCTCTAGGAACAAAGTCTTGGTCCAATACAAGCAACTTGTCGATGACCTTCATCAATTCTTCACCGTCAAACTCAGGAAGAGCGATTCTGGAAGCACTGATGTTCATTCTAAGCATGTTCTTGTCGGATCTGAAGGTTCTGATCTGGTCTTTGGAGTCTCTATAGGCCTTCAACCCTTCAAACAATTCGAACCCATAGTGGAAAACGATCGAAGCTGGATCGATGCTGAGGTTCTTGTAAGGAGAGATCTTGGGGGCCAACCAGCCGTCCTCTGCAGTCCATTCGATCTGGATCATGTGGTCGGTGAACGACTGCCCAAACACCAATTGGTCCTCGGGGATCTTTTGCTTGGGAGAAGTGGTTTTTTCAATCACAACCTTGGAAGCATCTAAAGGTGCAGGGTTGGAGTTGACTTTGCTCAGTGTCAGGTAGTATCCCATGGTTGTAGGTCTGGATACGAATCGTTGGATCGACTTGGAGGTGAATAGTCTTGAAAACCGGGCCGACATTGCTGGATATATATAATAAAGTTGGACGGGTTATGGAGTGAACAGACGCAGTTTTTCAAATGCTAAAAATGTGCCCGGATGAGTCAATTCAACGAGTTACAAGCGAGTACCGAGAAACGCAAATTTTCTAGTGAACCCTGATAACCCCACGCACGACTGTATAGGTGCTGATAAGCTTTTTCTCCATAGTTAATGGCTATATAGGGCTTCCCCACCATGCCGTCCGGGTACCGGCACTTTCCGGATGTTAAGGCGTTTCCGGCGCCTTTGTCTATCTTGGTTTTGGTGTTCGGTTATGGGCGGTGCAAGCCTTATCTGGTAGATTGAGAACTCGGCTGAGGTGTTTTGGGTGGTTTTTGGGTGGTCTTTTGGTGGCCTTTTGGGTGGTCTTTTGGGTGGTCTTTTGGTGGTCTTTTGGTGGCCTTTTGGGTGGTCTTTTGGTGGTTTTTGGAGTGGGTTCAGAAGTAATCTTGATTTTGAAGTGGTTTCTGGCCGTATTGAGGACTTGCCCGAGTTCCCAAGATACCCCACTGTAATTGCCCCACTTTGTGTTGTGTGGGAGGCTGTTTTCCCTCGATTCCCCTCGCATTGTTGTGGGCTAAAACACCCGAATAAGGTTATGTTGTGTTCCGAAAACCTTCCGGATTGCCGGCATACACCCCATATGTTGGATCAAATAGGCCAATCCAATTATTATGTGGCACCCCATTGCGTCAGGGTCCTCTTGCATGCATGCCAAGGTGCATTGCAACTAACCAACTACATGCGGATAGCCCAAAAGGACCAACGGATTAAAAGCGATAAGTTATCGGAACTTATCATAAATACCGAAGCTTATCGAAACCTATAGGTGGTGCTTACAAATAGCCACCAAATTTTGAGTTTACACAGCCTTCATATTATCTGGTCCAATTGTACTGTATTGTCTATAAACTGATGTAAAAGGTGCAAAATGCCGCCACTAAATTTAGACTGTAAGCGTGGAGGTCAAGAGACAATTTCATAATATCGGAAGAATTTATCGAACCTGATGGAGCCAACTAGGAACGAAGAAAATCGACCGGAGGGAGCCAACAAAGAACGAAGAAAATCGACCGAAGGGAGCCAACGAAGAACGGAGAAAATCCACCGAAGGGAGCCAAAGAATAAAATTAATCTCCATACCATATCATGACATTCTCCATGACTTCTCCGTTAAGTATTACCCTCCCTTCGCCTGTAATTCCGGCCACTGCCTTGTCAACTACACGAAATGGTAATGTCCAAATAATGGAACCAGGAATGAGATCGAGGCCGTTGATCTTGGTGACCCTCAAGGCAGCATCACCGTCTTTTTCATCTACTCCACAGGTGCCATTTGAGTCGAAATGATCCCCATACAAAACGTCGATATATGACTGTTCGATCACCTTGTTGTGGCTATCGATTTTCCCGTTGGAAAGCCTTTCCACTGTCATTTTCAAGGACTGGAGTTCTGGAACCCAAAGATCGTTTTCCAATAAAATAGATTCGCTTCTGTTCCCACCAAGACTGTCGTCAAAAATCAATCTTGACACTTCCACCTCGTTTATGGTGTTTAGGTCGCCCAACATGATGGTGAAATGGTCAGTGGTGGGACTTCTGGGGCACTGAAGATGCAATTGGTCGGTGTAGAACATGGTATACCTGTCGTAGAACGATCTGGTCAATTCGATACAGCTTCCGTCCAATGACGACGGCGAGAGGTAGCTGGGCTTCATCAAGGACTTGCTATAGGTGTAATCGGCCTCGAACAACGAGTCCCAGGCATAGTACCCCGACATCATGAACCGGCTTGTAGAATTGACCAATTTTTCAAATGGGCTGGTCTCACATACTTCGAACCTTTGTTGGTACGGATCGACTTTAGTCATGAACTTATGGTTGTAGGGAAGACCGAAATCGGCCACTAGAGGAAGAGAAATGTTTCTGAAAAAGGAAGTATCCTTGGATATCTTTAGTTTCTTTCCCTTATTTAATTTGGAGAAAAACTTGTCCATCTTGCGGACTTCCATGTGGATAACTTCTTCGTGAAGCTCCTTTTTGGTCAGGGGCTCAAGCCGTTTATGGTACCATAACGGGTGGGCTTCGGTAGAGAAGATCCAGTTTCTTTGGTTCATGGTGGCCGAATGAAGGATATTTTCATCGTATGCATCGAATAAAAGGTATAAATACTTGAGGGTTTCTCCCAACACAAACGTCTCCATTCTGTTCTGATGTTTCCCGGTCCTGACATCTTGAAGACCACTGAACCCACAAGTAGCCTTAAATTTTGTCTTGTAAAGCTCAAGCACTCGTTCTCCTATTTGGAGGTACATGGGGTCCTTGGTGGCTCTATATAAATAATAGGTGGACTCAATAAATTCTGGCCGTAAAGGATACCATTCCAAATTAATTGCATCGTCGGGCTTGACGTGATCAGATTTCGAATGGGAATACACCCACCGCTCGGGAACCAGCTCGAAACGGTTCCATATTTTAAGGTACACTATATGGGTACGGATTGCATCGGTGACTTGGCCCACTAGCACCTGAAGTCCCGGGAAGAATGCTCCCAACAGGTCTATCCAGTCACTGAACACAAGACCATCATTGATGCCCACATTGGGAAAGATCATCGGTCCCAGACCCTCTCCCTGGGCCAGGTGGGTCAAGAGGGCCTTGTAGGAGGTCTTGAATACCGACCACATGGCACTATCATTGAAGATGATCGAGGCCTTTGCTGCGTACTCATAGAACGAGTCGATGGACGCCCCGATTCCGCTTAAGGCATCTTTCCACAGGTTGGTAAGCGGATCGATGGTCATCGGCAATAAGTTCAACCGCAGCTTGGACGACCAGAGCTTCCAGAAGGTGAGCTGGGTGTAATGTTCGAACTGGGGGTCGCCAGTTAACTTGGAGAGCAACGTGAACTCTAGCACCGGAGTGATGGCACCGGCGGTACAGGCGTCTTTCTGGAGCTTTGCTGGCACCCCTTTGACGCCCTTGGCCAAGTTTACCCGGGGAACGGGGATATTGGTGCCCGTTTTATACGTGGGAATGAGCCTAAGTCCTAGATCGTATGCCATGTCAAGAAGAAACCCGTCGTAGTCCCGAGATATCTGCTTATACCGGTCGCTCTGGGCATATGGCGGAATATCTGTCAAGAGAAGATGGGCACTTAGCAACCCTCCCAACGACCGGATCGACAATTCAAACACTTGGACAACCGTATCTTTGTCGAAAAGGTTGTTGGTGCTTTTGAGGTACCCGAGCATGTGCTCGATGTCGTCCCACTGTTCAAGTAGGATCAACGAGTCGAGGTTATCAAGAACCATCAGTGAGATGTTGCCCATGGCATCATTCCGAATGGTGTTCTCTATATTATCGTAGTCAGGACCATAGCTTTCGCAGGTCCAAGGTTTCACCTCATCAGCAGGAAATCCATAGTCCATATACGATTTCCAGCCGAATTTGAAGAGTTCTTTGGTTTCATTTTGGAGGTATCGTATATGCATGGGGGTGAATGACGAGTCATACGAGGCAATGGCTCCAGGAAGGGCCAATAGCAAGTAGATCAACCACGTCATTATGTGATTATGATGCATGTATGTGTCAAAAATGCTGCAATGTATATGCAAGTAGTAATGACGTTATGCACCAAGTTCTATACACAAAACCTTCGTGGAGGTTACTTCTATAGGTGTACGTTTGCTTGGTGGTGCTGGTGGTGGGTCCGTGATCTGACACAGGGTGTATCGTGGTCTTTATATCGTAGTCTTATTGATAACAATTCGTGAGAACGTTAAAAAAGAACGAATTACCGCAAAAAATTAATTTTTAAAAATTCCATCTTTCTGGTTGCAATATGCACTAAATTGCAAATTATCGTTTACCGCTAGCATAAATAAATCGTTCGCTTGCTCTATACATCATATTTACGAACATTAGGGGTCTATAATAAATGAGTTGGTTTCTTCAACGTTAAACAACTCGTTGGTATGATCTGCTCGCCTTCTGTTGAATTTTGGATGGGGGGATGTTACTTTCCAAAAATTCGATTCACCTGCGTCACCACCTTACCTGTCCCAAACCACAACGTCACCACAATCAAAAAGATATTGAAGGTTATCAATAGCAATCCGCTCAACATAAACCTAGGTGCAAAAATCTTCCACACCATCAAATGCCGCCTGAAATGAGCGGCGAAGATCAATGAAGACAAGCTGGTAAATATTTGGTAGGTCAAAAGACTAGTGACATTGGTGACTATTTGTGACAATAACGTGATGGGCTTGCTTGATGGGGATATTCTCCATAAGGTGATGAGAGGAATCGCAAGACAGATGATCAAAAACAGTCCAAATGTATTCAAAACAATGTTGATGTGGGTGAATGGAAACACAATTGTTTCGGTGGTGATGAATCCTACATCCCATTGGATGGATGGAATTGTGGCTTGATGACCAGTACTGAAAAAGTGCTGATATCCCAATAAACCAAATATCACCGGAGCGATCAAGTTCTTTCTTATGTCCAATGTGTCGAAAAGCTCTAATAGTGACAAGATTTGAATAATAAGAATATTGATAGAAAGGGCTGCCATGGGTTTGCTCACTAACATAACTGCCATCGTGAAATTGAGTACCAAAAGAAAGTATGAGGATCCATACACGTTACCATATCCCAAAATAGTCGCTGTTTTTTGCACTTGATTATCTTGATCAACTTCCTCCTTGATGTCAAGCTTGACACATAATGGGCCTCTAGACCAGCTGAAATTAGCAAGAATTAAACTTAAAAATAAAACGATTCTTGCTATAGCCAACTTGAATGACTTCAACAATGCTTCGCTAAGAATTAAGTTGGTAGTTGCGAAATATTCACTGTTTCCCACATATTCAAATGTCCAATAAACAGCATTCATAAACATCAAAAACTTTGCTCCCGTACCAATCCATAATGGTGCAGCTGAATGATAGGAGTCTGATAATTTGTAAAATGACATGATAACGGTTGGTAATCCATACGAACTAAAGTGAAGTAAAAGAACTGACCACCAAGTGGTTTTAAAATTGGGTTGGCAGTATGGAGATTGTTCTTCTCTGCATAAGGTGATGGAAGATGCTAATCTGGATAAAATGGTAAAAGTAATGGCATGCAGAACCGCCAAAATCCGCTGTTTTTTACTCAAAGAGTGTTTGATTAAGCTGCTGAAAATACAGCTGAATCCGAACGTGAGTATGAAGAACAGAACCATTTTATCCTCCCAAACAACATAAGAATTGGAAGCAAAAATCAAACAATGAAGTCCCACAAATATCAAGCCCAAAAAGGACCATGAATTGAAATTGTAGATAAAGAAATCATGGATCTGATGACCCAACCAATTTATACTAAACCGGTCCATTATGGGTGCCCAGAAACCAACTATTATACCTAGAGATACACCCACGCCCAAAGATTTTTTCAAATTGAAATCAGTTGGTTTCAAAACAACAAATACCGAAAAGCTGAGGACCAAGCCTAATAAAGACATCGCAATCACAGAACCAATAAACTCGAATGACATTGTCAGCACTCGTACTGAAGGTATGGATCTTGAATATGTTAGGATGAAAGTAAGAGATAAAAATATTATAAAGATCCCCACTCCGATCATTTTAAGGTCGAACTTGGCCCAGAGACCTTTAAATTCTTGAAGTGACTGAAATTGGTAGTCTTTAGCACTTTGAATCAAATTTTTCCATTCGTGTTTATTATCGGAATTAACGGAATAATCCAGCATAAAGAGACGGTATTTGTCGTTAATGACGGGAGAAAGATTGGGGTTTGCATCTCTAAATGTCTGGATTTGTTGGGTAGTTTTGAAAATCACGCTATTAAGTTCTTTATCGTTAGCAAATGCCTCGTCTATGGGGAAACCCAAGTTATTGTATGGAATTGGCAATCCAAATAAAAGGGAGATGGTGGATACCAAATCGATTTGATTAACGGATCTATAATTTTTGCCCATATTGGAAATATCGTATTGGGACTTTTGTTTCTTATTGAAGTGTTTGTTTTTGGAGTACAAGAAAAGAGTACTTTCTAGTTCATCAGGTGAATCTCCACCATGATTTCCAGTTGAATCCATACCGTGGTCACCCATGACGATTAAGAGAGTATTGTCATCGATCTTTTTAATGACATCCTCTACCACTTTATTCATCTGGTTAAGTTTTTCCTTGATGGAATAATGGCTGGGTCCATACCTGTGGCCAACATGATCCAAGCCCAAGAAATGGCCGATCAAAAAGTCCCAGCTGGTTTTGTTTTGCAAAAGAGGAAACAAATGCTCGATCACGCCATTATCCACAGTATCCAAATCCCATACATTCAATGAAGGGTAAGGAAAATTCAATTCTGGCTTGATATACTGGTTGAACAACGCGTACCAAGTGTCGTCACCCATAAAGGCTATGGTTTTATTTCTGCGATGTAATTGAAGAAGCCAATTATCTTCATCGATGCTATCACCATCAAAGTTGGATCCAGCATCTATGAAAGTGGGCAAAGACCCTGTAGTTAATCCCTTGAGTCTTTGTAAGGTAGTGGTTGGAGGATCTGCAAGAAACTTGAGCAACACGGCATTATCTTTATGAGCGAGTTGGTGAAGAATGGGGAAGTTGTTATGATAGTGATGAGGTGAGTCTTCGACAGGAATGGCAAAATCAAATCTCAAAGCATCAATCACCAAAATCACCGCCTTATCAAACCGAGGCCCGTGGCAGGTATTTAATTGATCATTGGTACATTGTGAAATATCGGGAAGCACCTGTCGAGAAAGCAAAAAACCCAGGGTGAAAAATGCTATGCCGACGAACTGGACTACCGCTAGAAACACTAGCACTATGAGATACCCTACAAACGTGAATTTCAATTTTTGTTTTCTTATTCTTGTCCTTGCTTGTTGTTGAGTTTGCTGCTGCTTGAGGATCCGCAGTCTGGCCGAAGTGCCGGCGTCAGAGAAGATGGTCTGGTCCATGCCAACAGCGACGAGTAAGAAACAATCACGTTGTAGTGGTGAACGGTCTGGGGTGGTTTGGAGGCACAGTATCGCTAACGCCAGGCGGTGAAGTTTAGAGGTATGGTCACGTGACCTTTGTCTGCCAAAGGTGTATGGTCAACCGCCAGGGGGTAGCTGGAAGGGAATGGGAGTGTCGGCAAAGCGGCAAGGGTAAGATGAGCTGGGCCTGCTGTTAACAGTGTGTGTGGTGTTAAACCGACTGTTACAGGGCGCCAGCGCTGTAGATTTCTCTATACAAACGTGAGGATGGCTGCTAAATTGAAGTTTGCAACAGAGTTTAAGTCGATGGTTTGTGGTGATTTTGATGAATTAGAAGATTGTAATTGAAGAGAAACGAAGGGGCTATTCAATGGTGTCCTTGGATACCGGGAAAATGCTGTTGTGTGTGTCCCAGTGGAAAAAGCAGTAACAAGCGCTAAGAAGAATGAGTGGTCAAAAGTGCGAATTCCTTTAGATATATATATATATATACATATTTATATATTCATATAGTTGATGGGCAAAAAACTACGACGGCCAGGCCAAGATCCAAGGGGACGGTACAGTAAAGGAATAAAGCAAGAATTAACCAAGTTTATCAGCTCATCCGCTGAGTTGTAAATTTTAGTCGTTTTTTTGGCGTAATCTACTATGGGTATAATGAGTGCTTATTTGATGAAACTCGGTTAATTGAATTGAATAAGAATAATTGTAAATGGACAAGATATGTGGTGGATCTTTGAGTCCCAAAAACATACCAATGGTCAATTTATACTGCTAAAATGTATAAAACACTAAAAACTAGTGAATCAACTTGTAATAATAAAGAATGAAATATCAAAGGATATAATCGCTTATTATCTGTACTGGCTGAATTTATTGGAAAGATATGTTGTTAATTCTTACATGACTTATATATTTTGGGGAAAACCTGATAAAAATCAACTGTTGTATATGATTATTCTTATTTATCTGTGAATAATGGCTGGTTTCTGGGTCTGGATACTTTTGTCTACCTCTGGTAGTCTATAAAAATACTTTATAATTTTTTAACCGTTTTATACCATAAATTGAGGTAAGTACTTGGACACAGAATTCAAATCCATTCCGTATATCCAGTCATGAGACTTCTGGTTATTTCAAAATTCGATTACTGAACACCAAATGGATTTTCTGGGTTTCCCTTTGATTACAACGTTATTTAAGCGATATAGGATATAATTTCAAAATAAATGAAATGGTTGAATTTGCTTAATGGCTATTAAAAGCTGGTCAAGTATCTCGTATTATTTATCAGGTATATTAGGTGTATTTGTACCATAGAAGACATGTGTGTGTTTTTAATGGTGAGGTAAATATTTTGCTTCACAACTACATTGGCTAAAACCCGCAGAAACTACCACCTTTATACTTCTTGAGTAGAAAGCAGTATTGCTGGGTCTATTGTGCTTCTCCTTTGTCCAAATATTACTACATATAGTTTGATAGCTCCTGATGTGAGTGGTGTGAGTGGTGTTCTATGCTGCCAAGAATGGGGTTACCCCAAAAAATACATCAATCTTTTTGCACCCATCAAAGCAATATAAAAATATGTTTCAGGCTATTCCAAACCACTCCTAACCCAATAAACCACCACTTGTTGCTACAAATATACTATTTGAATTCTACACGTTTTCTTCAATGGTACCTTTATTGGTTAATTATAATACAATACTACATATTAGTAGTGAAATGAAACAACACGACAATACCTATGCCAGTCCATATGGTGTGCATCTCTTACACCACAGACAGACGGTGGAATTGTAGTGTCCCCCCATAACCTGCAATTTCGCTGCTTTTCGATGGACGTTCCACCAGTCAGGCTTGAGGGGGGGTGGTATATAGTGAGTCTACTCCATACTATGATCAATCTGGCTCAAGAAGTCTTGGTCAAAAGCTCCTCCTCCCATCATATCATCGTTCCCATCAAAGTTGATCAAATCACCCATATCATCATCGATTCCCTGGTTTGGGTCGATTTCGGCCCCGTTTTCTTTAAATAAATCATTCATATCAAGATTTGCAGCCACTGGCTGAGGTTTCGAAGGCTCCGAGGCTTGTTGGCCATTTTTTTGGTTCATGGGCACGAAACTGCCATCGTTATAATTTATGGCAGAATTTGGCTCAAATTGGTTGATATAGTTGAAATTATTACTGGTGTTAAGATGAGGATTGGCTCCATTTATGGGCATGGGCTCGTTCTCGGGAATATTAATGAAAGAATTGATACTCTTGGGATTGTAGTTTTCGGGCGCAGAAGTAACTTCTTGGGCTATATCCACCGAATACTTCTTAAAATTAGGTGTAGAAGTATACTTCTTGTTGAATTTGGCTTTATATTCCGATAAAATCCGATGGAACTCGGTCTCTAGTTGTTTCACCGACTCCTTATCGTTAAGTTTCGATTGGAGTTCCGCCAATTTATTGGTGCTTTCCTTCTGAAAAGTATACTCGCTATCGTTGGGAACATATTTCAAAAACAGTGGTTCTTGCTTACTGTTCGATTTTGTCATCTGTTGTTGCAACAAGGCATTCTGACGTTTCATGAGCTCCATATCCCCGAAATAAATGTCTTCTGGGGTCAATTTTTCATACTCTTGAGACCTTGACGACACATTGAATAAACTAGGAGGAATTATCTTGGACGAATGAACCAATTTGGAAGTCACGTTTTCCATGTATTCTTGGTTGGCGATGAACCGGGTCAATGCGTCCGACCGAAACGAGATCAAGTCGGCGTCGTCATGGAGCTGGACTCCTGGTTCTTCTTTCATTCTAGTATGTCGACCTTGTGCTTGTGCTTGTGCTTGGGCCCTTGCATGTGCTTGTGCTTCTGCTTGTGCTTGTGCTTGTGCTTGTGCTTGTGCATGCACTTGAACCAGCACTTGCTGCGGGGCCTGCGCTTGCTGCTGCTGCGTCCGCTTGTTTGTACGACCTTTGGGCCTTCCGGGATGTGCCATTTCAATAGGTTAATGGTGTAGTCTGCCTCGTATTGGGATAAACATAGTGTTGAGGGAAACGGTACGCGCACGACATCACGTGAATGTCACCCCCCCCCCACCACTACAACCTGGCCCACCACACCTCCTGCTCCTGGCCACACGCTTTCTGTGTCGCCGAATCAAAGTTTATTATTATTGGCTTATTGTTATCTCTTTTGGCTTTTTTTTTGAATTTTTTTGGGGGGCTTTTTTTCACCAATTTGCTATTTTTTTAAACTATTGAAAAAACTGTTGTAAATCTGTTTTGGAGTCGTTTCAGCTAATTTTTGGTCCAACTGGGCTGAGATAACGCTCCTTGTTGAAGCATGGATAAGGCACGGAAATTGTTTTATTCAATTCTTTAGTTGGTTCTGTTTTTGGTGCTGTTATGGGTGCAAAATTATAGACTCGTTGCTGATTATAGACTCGTTGCTGCGAAAATTGAAAAACTAGGACCATATCCTAACTCCCTCTGATACTAATAACAACTAGTCTTAACTTTCCTACAATGAAATTGAATTCTAGAATAAATAAGCTAAGAATTCCTATAAATGAAAATTAATACAACACTCAAAATTAAATCAATACGGTCAGAAAGACCACTCTAGAATGAAACAGGACTAAGATGCCAAACCTAGTGATACATGTTGATGATTTGTAATGTACAAATGAGCCATGATTAGATCTTCCGAACCAAACTTCCAATCTCACCATTAATTATGAACACTACAAGTCAAATCTTCCATTAACAAACTCTTCGTCGTCCATATGATGGTCCTCATCAGTTTCCATTTCATCTTCTTCGTCTATCTGATCATCATCTATCACATCTTCATCTGGTGGTAGATTTGGGTTTCCTGGAATAAAAGATCCCGAGCTTTTGTAAGTGTTCATTCTGTGTGATTTTCCGAAATGGTCTTCCATTGCCGAGTCGTCCACATACGTAAAACCCTTAAAATTGGCCTGAATGCCCGGAGATAAAGGTGTGGAAGCCATTTCCATTTGTTTCTTTAATACAGAGGTCGATTCAGACGTAAACTCGGGATCGAAATTCGAGGTGTCGGTTTCGGAAGTCAAATGAGGTTTGAAGGGAGGAGGAATGCTCTTTGATTTTAATAAATTCCAATCAATATCTCCGAAAAATGGATGTGCTCTCAATTCTCTAGCATCATTGGTAGCACCTAATCTATGTTTGGGGTTTCTATTCAATAAACCTTTGACAAATGATCTTCCTTCGGGACTCAAAACTTCCTTGGGGAACCGAACTTTTCCAAAAGCAATGTTTTTATACATTTGTTGAGTGTTATCGGCATAAAATGGAGACCATCCACAACACATTTCAAATATGAGAACTCCCAAAGACCAGAAATCAACCATCTTAGTGTAACCAGACTCATCAAGTAAAACTTCAGGAGCCAAATATTCGGTGGTTCCGCAGAATGTATTGGTGGTACCATCATTATTCAAATTTGCTTTCGATAAACCAAAATCACAAAGAGCAATGTGACCATTGGCATCTAATAAAATGTTTTCTGGTTTCAAATCACGATAAACAATGTCATTATCATGTAAATGTTCCAAAGCTAAGACCAACTCAGCAATGTAGAATTTGGCTCTATCTTCGGAAAATCTTCCTTCTTTTTGTAAATGCCAAAATAATTCACCTCCGGACATATAATCGGTAACCAAATACAAATCGGTTGGAGTTTGGAACGAAAACTTGAGTCCGACAATGAATGGAGAGGCAGCAGCAGAAGTACGCACCAAAATATTCCGTTCTCCTATGGTATGGGCGATTTCCTTTTTCTTGACAATGACTTTTTTGGAAAGGACCTTCATGGCATAGATACGATCTGTATCGATTTTTTTAACCTGGAACACTTGACCAAAAGTTCCTTTACCGAGGAGACGTAAAACTTCGAAATCATCGGGACCGTAGGACTTTTTGTTATCCAAGGAAGTGTATTCCCAGGAGATTTTGACCGAGCCAGAAGACACGCGCTCGCCAACGATTCTGGCCTTCAACTGCAACCATTCAGAAGACGATTTCTTGTTGGTGATGGTGGAAGGAAAGATTCTGGCATGTCCCAAGAACTCGTCGTCCCTGGCAGCATCATAAACGGAGATGTCCAATTCTGATTTGGAGCCCACCACATCAAACAAGGCTTCGTGGTTAATGCCCGGGTTGGAAGGTTCCGAGTACAAATGAAGGTGCTGGGTCGAAGATTGTCTTTGGTACATGGAAGGACGGGAGCTTTTCACCGGCAAGGCTCTTCCGTTGGTGTGTTGCTTCTGGTGGTAGGGGGAGTTGGAGGGCGACTTCCCGTAGGAGCTGGGGGCATTGGTGACAAACTCGGAGCTTTCAAAGGTGCACACAATGTAGGGCTGGGAGGCATTGACGTCTCTCGTTTCCAAGATGGTCAACTTCAACTTACCCTTGGGCTGACTGTTCTTGGAGCCCGGGTTCATGGTTTGGCCGGTCTCATCGGTGGTGATGATTCGAGGCAGCTCGCCTTCGGAATTATATGGTTGTACGGGTTGAGGGGGCCCAAGGAATTGAAGCTGCGACTGTGTCTGCGGTTGGTTGTACTGGTGAGGATGAAACTTGTCCAGGAATTGGTGCTTGTGGGCATTGTGGGCGTTCTGGGCAAACTCATTGGTCCGGAATGTCTGGTTCAAAAACGCCTCCAGGTTGCCCACGGGGTTGTTGTTGGTGGAGGTGGTGCCATATGCCAACGACTGGCTGGAAATGGCAGTGGTGGGCGTGACGTGACCCAAGCCCTTGGGATAGAACTTGCTTTGCGAGTCCTCGGCCACCGGGTACTGGTGGTGCAGTGGCTCTTGCCCCTGGTACTCATGAGATGCAGAATTGGTGATGCCGGTCGAAGGTGCCGTTGCCGCTGTCGACAGGCCCACTTGTGAGTCCATTTGTGAGTCCACCTCTGGAGACGCCACCGGTGCAACTGGGTTTATCCCCGACACATCCAGAGCGTCGCCGCCGGAGCCAGGCGGGCCAGTCGACGATTCCCTGCTTTTGAAACCGCCAAACCCAAATATGGACTTTGCAAAGTCAGCCATGTCTATAAGATATTAATTTGGTAAGGGGGGGAAGGAAATTGAGCGCACCACGAAGAGTACAGATACAATGGAGCTAATCAAGGAGTGAGAAGGACGGCGGCTGCAAAGACGAAGGCAGCTAATGAAAATGGCGGTGGTGGCGGTGTAGGTCCGCTTCGTCAATGACTAATGAAGGTGAGAAAAACAATGATAGATTAGGGATATCAATTTCGCCCTGAGATGATCTCTCAAAAGAAAAAAAGCGAGGATAAGGATTGTGGCGATAGCGATGAGACAGGACGGGGTGCGAACGGGTGCGAGGTGGGGGAGGTGGGGGAGTAAGGTGGGGAGTTAGCTGGCGGTAGTTTTGGCGGTAAAGAATTGGGTGGCGACAAAGAAAGGGATATGGGTTCCTTTTATAACTGGTGATTACAGTGGGTAGGTGGTTGTAAGTACGTACAATAGAGGGGATGGGGAGGTCATAGTATTCTGTAGGTGCAAGCTGCACCAGTTGAGACCAGAGTCAGTTTCTGGGCACTGCATGTCAATGCGGACGCATGTGGCAACTGGTGTCTACAAGTTAATGAAGGATGCATTTGGCATTACAGAGATATAGATACTTTTTTCACAATTTTATTGTGGTGGGTTTTCAATAGTGGGAGCATTATGTTCGATGGTCATCGGCCGTTGCTCAGGCTATCTGAGTGGTCGATGTGGTTGTGAGACCTGGTGCTCGCCCAAGTGGACAAAAACGAAGAAAACGGAAGGTTTCTGGATGTATTAGGTAACCTGGACCAACGCAAGAAACCATGCTCGGTTGATACTGACAACGTTTCTAATACCCTGCTTTCTGCACTTTGCTTCTGCTTCTGGATGCGTCAGATCAAAATGCACCTCCTTTGACGGGATCGGGTTTACTATTACGCAACATGGCATATAATTATAGCTCTCCAGGTATCTGTTTCGCCTTCTTTACCCAACTACGACCTGGACATTACCCACATGGCAAACTTAGCTTGCTAGTACAATATTGGGCCATCATTTACTCGCCTTGCATGTTCCTCTATATAACTCGGATCCTAGGTACACGCACAGTACGTAAATAGCGTCTCTAGCATATGAAAAATATCTTACTTACATACATCTACATAAGTCCATCTATCTATCGTTACAATACAGCGCATCAGCTATGAGTATAACGTGACGCTTTGGTGTCGCTGGTGTCCGTACTAGCCCCCTTAACTAGCCTCATCTAATATCGTCAATCGCTGGGCTCATCACCTAGCGGCGCCTGATTAGCAGCCCCTGCCCCTTTGGCTCGCTCTCCCAATGCTACAGTACAATCTGTTGTAGCACTACTAACCTCACTAGCTCTGGCGCAAGCCAACACACTACATGCTTCCGCTACCATGCACCATGTACCAACTTAACTTTCACATTTGCCGTCCCAGTAACTTTTCACCCCATAAATACAAGCCTTATATATATCCTTCCTGCCCCCCCTTCTAGTCTTTACATACTCTTATCACTCTTCTTCCTCAACTCTTCCTACAATTGTCTCAAATCCTACCCAATTGCAACCACCCTTTACTTTGGCGGCCCACCAGCCACTACAGACACTCCTCTGTCTTTTATCTATACCGCCATGTTGATGACCGTCAAATTGACGCCTTGGTGCCAAAGCTGGACTCTTTTGGTATCTGGTGAAGGCTAAACAGTCAGGTGACGCTCTCCTTCTTGCAATACTTGCCATTCGCTCTTTGCCATTGGTGGTTCCAACAACCCGCTGGCGCTTAAACTCTCTGGTTCACTAACTGGGGTCGTCATTGGTGGCAATTTTCGAAAATGACCGTTTCCGATATTCCCGCAACTTTCTTCCAGTCCTCTAGTCTGGTTGAGTCCGGCGGTACACCCCCGAGAATCCCATAGTAGTCTGAAGTCAGTTGTTCCTCACTGTGCCCTCCCCATGGGTCTTTTGCAGCCTGGGGACTATTGATGGTCGCAAAAGTGGTGCGTCACGTGCACCGACCACAAATTTTTCCACCCGTATAATCCAACACCACGCCTTTGATATGTTGACATCCACAATGATCGGAGCCGTGTCATCATTCCTCCCAGCCAGAGTGGCTTCTCCTATGAGCGTGATAAGAGCGTTTTCCCTGTGCGCCCATTTGCTCCAAGAAACCCCCCGCAAAAAGCAAGACAAGTTCTACAAGATCCTCAAGTATGTCAAGCCAATAGACACCACCGAATATAAAGCTGGACAAGAGATCCCTGAAGGAGTCCGCATCCCACCCAAATTGAAGCAGTACCCTGACTACGCCTATGAAACCATGTTTTTCAAGAGACAAAACAGAGGATTATATGGAGGTGTCCAAAGAAAACGGTCCAAGACCTGTTCGGAATCAGGAAACAAGAATCTCCGGGTCCATTTACCAAATATTCAAAAGGCCAAGTTATGGTCCGAGACCCTCAACCGTTCGATCCAAACCAAAGTACTGACCAAGGTCTTGAAGACCATCACCAAAGAAGGTGGTTTAGATAACTACTTGACCAAAGATAAGCCCGCCAGAATCAAGACCCTTGGCTTAAAGGGATGGAATTTGCGTTACGAAGTGCTCAAGAAGAAGGAGTTTCAAGAATTGCCCAAAATCACCACCGAATCCGGCGCTGTCCTTCAAGTTTACCATGTCCATGGGGATGGAAGAAGAATTATCGTGGGTAAAAACAAGCTTTTGGCTGCCCTTTATCCATTAGTGTACAGAGACAGCTACACGCCTATCAGCCGGGCCGAATTCCACAGAAATCACTCCTACTTGACCATCGGCGAGTTAGTGGACAAATTGGACACTTACAATTACGACTTTTCTGGCATCACCGCATGAATCCACACCTCTGCCCAGCCTGGAACGCCACCACCGGCACCCCAAGCGTGGAGAATAAATTAATTGAGCATCCATCTAACGCCGTCAGCACCCATTTGCACCGCTCCCGCCAGAACCTCCATACTTTGGTTCCATACATATAGATAGCCCATGTACATAGCTAATAGAAAAAGCAGTCACACCATCACGTGCGCGATCCGTTTGGTCTGCGCACGAACATTCTGTACCACCAGTGGGTTAGTTTCTAAAGAGAGAGCGTCACGTGACCGGAGCTCTCACGTTCCCGTGCTGCACCATCGTACCCTACCAGGGAAAATTTTTCAGTCACTTCCTGAGTTCTTTCTAATCTATCACCACATAGAATAACATACATAATGGCTAGATCAGGTATGTAACAGCCACACTCACTACACACGACAGACTTGCCAGCACCAGACCGTTCAGGTCGCTCGAAATCGCAACTTCCAGAGCCAAAACATGCCCATCTTGACCCTCATCGAAAGTCATCATGTTTGAAACCAGAGATGCACATACAAGAGGATATCCAAGGGCAAGAGACGTCAGAATCAAGCAGAAAATAATACGTATGTCAGAAATGACCAAGCACCTATGTACAAGAAGCGGGAAAGCGATGGGAAAACGGTGGATATTCATTGATTATTAGTGACACGATTAATCTTCAACTCATTACGTAGAAGTGGAGGGATTTGTTTGGTTTGGGGTGGAAGTGGTTTGGGGTGGAAGTCGAAGTCGAAATCGAAGTCGAAATCGTTTGTGTTTAAAGTTCTAGTAGAATGATATACTAACAATCTAGGTATTGCTGTTGGTTTAAACAAGGGTCACAAGACTGTTGCCAAGGAAGTCGCTCCAAAGATTTCTTACAGAAAGGGTGCTCTCTCCAAGAGAACTTCTTTCGTCAGATCCATCGTCAAGGAAGTCGCTGGTCTTGCTCCATACGAAAGAAGATTGATTGAATTGATCAGAAACGCCGGTGAAAAGAGAGCCAAGAAGTTGGCCAAGAAGAGATTGGGTACTCACAAGAGAGCCTTGAACAAGGTTGAAGAAATGAACAAGGTTATTGCTGAATCCAGAAGACACTAAACGTTTATTACGTCTCCTACTATAGTTTAATGTACATCACCCATATTTTGGATCTTTGGTCCCGGAATCACCACTAGGTGACGGTGTAGAATCCAGTCAAGAATAAAGAATATAGCACCTGTTGGTTTTTACTCTTTATGGCATTACCTACAATTACATTGTGCCTTGAAGATATGTATGTAGGATTTCATAGTATTAGACACATTGAGTAGAATATAATGAGGTCCTGTTGGTGGTACAATGATGAGGGCTATGGAGCGTTTGGATAGTGTTGATAAGTACGTTTCTGATGTTTTCCAGTAGGTTGATTAGTTTCCAAGTTTGTATTCCTTTCCTTTGCTTTCATTTCATTTCATCTCATTTCATTTCTCTTGTATTTTTCTTTTCTTCTTACTTTTTTACCATATTCCTTTCTTGATCTTTCTCTCTAACCTCATTCCCTTACCTTTCTTGATTCTAATTACCTTCTTCCTCTGTTGGTCTTCCTTTTTTGATCTTCCTTTCTTCCCTCCTTCCTTTCTTACCTTTCTTGGTTTTTATTACCTTCGTCCTTGCCTCCTTTCTTACCTTTCTTGATTCTTATTACCTTCTTCTTTTCTTCCCTTCTTCCTTCTTTATCTCCTACCTCACTCCTATCCTCTTTTTTCCTCTTGTGCTACCTCTTCTTACCATCCTGCCTTCCTGTCTCTTACTCCCTACTCGTTCCTTTGGATGCGCTCAACGTGACCCCTTGGCACTCCACTCTTGGCTGCATCGTGTGCATCATCCCATTGGTTCCCCAATATCCTGTGATCCCCTTTTGGCTCGTTTATCGGTTCCTTCAATTTCCACACCCTCCTCTACCCTATTTCCCCAGTGGCCCCCATCTTTTGTGTAATCCCTCAACCCTCACCTTACTCCATACTAATCCACCACCACTCTCTTATCCCACGCCTGTTTCTTCTTCACCTTCACCTTCACCGCCTTTCACCACACTCACTGCCCACCCATCTCACACAATGCTCTATCGACTCTTGAAACGCACCTCCCGCTCCGTGGGCCCCATAAGATCGTTGATGTCGCAGGCTCCTCCTCCTCCTCCTCCATCCCACTTCTCGGATCCTTACACTGTTCCCCGGCCTTATGAAATCGAATCGCCATTATCCACATCGCCACATCCACAATTGCCACCGACCGAAACTGGCAATGCCAATGGCAATGCTAATGGTAATACCAACGCCAACGACAACGACCGCCACACCGACCGGGGCACTCACATCAAGGAGATCACCAGCCTCATTGCCATGTATGTGCTTGCCTATATCGCTGTGGACAATTATACCAGCCGAATCAAACTAGAGTCCCTCAACAAAGAGACCTCCACCATCACCCAGAAGGCGCTTCAGGTCCAACAAGCAAACTTCCTAGATGCCCGCAAAACAAGAGATCTCCAGGTGATCCAAGAACGCCGTGATCACGACCGCCAAACCTTCAAAATGAGCCTTCACATCGCCCTTTTGCGCAAACAGTTGCTGGACAACGGATTGGACCCGTTGGACATCGACGACGCCATCAAAGAGTTCGAAAAGAACGTCAAGGCTGACAATTCCATCAAAAACGTCAGCGGCCAGTCCTTATGGTTGGAAGACTCGTCCCGTAAGTATCAGGAATCCCCCCCAAAAAAAGCCCAAAACGGTCCCAAAAAGAATATTAAAAAGGTCCAATCTGGCCCTACTACATCCTAAATCACTACTAACATCTAGCCCTCAAAGCATACCTCCCTAACGCCCATGATTACGATAAAAGTCCCAAGGGCCCCAGACACTAGACCTTGGTCCGGCAGTTACCCGGATTTGCCCACCCAGTATATAAATTGCGACGATGCCGCCAAATCAGTTTTTCTCATTATACAATGTCTTTAAGTAGGCGCCCATTAGAGTCACGGTTTGTGTGCTTGCCTCTACATACATACTTACCACTATGTGGTTTTTCGTGCTCGGGTAAGCCTTAGATGAACTGTTTTTCCAGCCTTCTTGTCGTGTTATCACAGTTGATGACTACGCGGTTCTAAACATACAGATCTTGTAAACCAAAATAAAACCATCTATTATTATTAACCTCTTCTAGTGGGATGTAATTCGGCATCAATACTTCCTAGCTCTCTTTGCTTGAGCTTCAATTTAAGCAAGCTAGGTTTGGGGCAGCACACACTCTTGGCCTCAGCTCCCTGTTGTTCATAAAACTGCTTGCAACACAAGTAAAGTTCATCGATCAACTTGGTACACTTTGATTCGTTGTATCCATTGGCATTCAAGCAGTCTTGGATGGCACATGCGTGGGATTTGCATGTGTTGTTGTCGGTGGACGACATTGGAAGAAGAGTGATGACTGAAAGATGCCACTTTCTATGGTTGCGGCAGTCGCACTTTAATTTCGATGTGTCACTCACACTTACAGATTGTGCTACCTTTGAAGCCTACCCAAAAGACATATGATTATTGTAGCACCAATTACTATATAGCTAAGAAGACGTCTCGGTCCAGTAGGTGGGTGCTTCAGCTGATCAAGCTCTTGTCCAAATCCGTATGGTAATCGTCTTCGTCCAATTCACTAGGCTCATAAATCACCAAGGGTATAAATTCGTTCTTGTGGTGCTCTTCCTTGTCATGCTTGGATTTTTGTAAATAAAATAACGTACATGCAGAAAATACCGAAATTAATATTGCTATTAATCCCCACCGCGACAAATGCCATCTTAAACTTTCGATTTCCGATCTCATGGCCGAATTCAACTCGGTGGTGATCTTATGATTGGTTTCTTGGATCTTAAGTATGATCCGTTTCGACAGAAGAGTATTTTCTGATTTTTGGTCATTGATAGCCACTTGGGAATCGTTTTTCATCTGAATAAAATCACTATTGAGCTCATCAGATATGATGTGGAAATCTCGCTGTAGAATGTTAATCAAACTTATGAGTTCGTTGATATGCTGTTCTCGAGATCTAGTAATATCCACTCGTAATTCCTGTTGAGCACTTTCGAACAAATATCTTTCGTTTTCTAATTCCGACAACTGTGAATACTTGGTGGGAAGCTTGGATAATTTGCTATTGAGCTGTGTCAATAACAACTCAAGAATCGCATCTGCTTGTTGATCGGTGAACCCAGATTGCTTTAATTGACTGTACACATTATAGGTGTCCATATAAGGGTCCAAGTTATCAAATGCTGTAGTTAAAAAATCGTCCTTGTTAGGTACATCCTCGTTGTTATCTATATCTGGAGCGTGTGTTTCTGGAGGTGACGTCTGTTTCTGTTTGGATGGTTCCTTTTTCTCTATCTCCGAGCCAAGACTCTTCGAATCCGCTTGGACCTTTCTTAAATACACACTGCTATGAAATGGCCGTCCCATATTCCTGGCTAGGCCATGGTACTTAGATATTCGGCTAATCGATATATATCTGGTTGGGTAAACATGCCTTAATGACAACGAATATGCCCCATATCTTAACATATTGTAGTATTGGAAGGTGATAATGTATGGATCTAATAGCTTGAGTTGAAATTAGCGAACTCCTGGTTGCCACGGGTTATAAGATATGATGGTTGGATGGTTGGTACCTAGAAATATTTTACTGTTAAACCTAGTTTTAACAGCCCGATAATAGCAAAAAAATGAGTGAGCAATTTAGGTAACACTAAGCGATATCACTGTCGCAGTAGTCTATTGCACCACACCACCGAATGACTAGGAATTCTGGCTTGGAGTGGTGGCCATATCCTTTGGGACTTTGATTCTCCAGCGACCGAAGAAATTGCCCAAGCTTAAGCTTTCTCTATTTTGGTCTAGGTGATACTTTTCATTTGATGCAAATAATTGTAGCGAACGTGCAAACGCATGGAGATTAAAACTATCACTACTGAGGAAATAAGTAGTTGACGTTTTGGCTTCGTCGAAATCCAAGTATCCGTAAATACAGCCAGGGCTTCGGTGTTGTTTTGCGGGCACAATTACCAATTCAGGTGGAGGTGCCACCGTAAACTTGTAAGCATTCAAACATCTGATGTTGATATCGTAGATATTAATGGTCGCCTGTTTAGAAGAATTCGAAGGGTTGGAACAGTAGAAAGCTCCAGAAGCCGGGTGGACTATCACTATAGCAGGCACTGAAAGCTTGTATCCCAACTCATTCTCTAAAAATTGAATTTCCTCGTAAACAGCTTCGCTGATACTTTTCAATTTTGCAGTTAAATCACCACTGGCACCCGAATCCGGTTTCCAAACCACTCCATACTGTTCATATATACTCAAGTAGGGTAAGTTCAAGATAACTGCAGACCACGCCACGAACTGCGCAATACTGGCTAATAGCCGGGCTCTTTCTTTTTCTAGATATTTGGATTGGCTGCTAAAGTAGTGGTTTCGTAGACCTATGGCCAGTTCCACCATGGCTTTGTCCGGGATCTGAAGAACCCTATCAGCATTCAAAAAAGGCTGGGGAATTTCTTCAGGAGGCTTGATGACGTTATCGTTTGTAGAAAGCACCACAGTGATAGATTTGGGCAAAGTGTTGGCTGGTAGGATCAACAAGTGGCGAGGTTTCAAGCCAAACACCCATTGATGGACACACCACTGCAACAGAAGCCACAACAGCCGTATCCAATGATACAATTCCAACAGCGCTTGAATTAGCACTGTGACTCCAGCTGGAATATCTTCTGGATACTCCCTATCGGGCCTGGGAGTGTTGGTTAAAATGGTCCAAAACTGTCCCAAGGCCATCTTGGTACCTAGAAGAACCAGAGAAACAACAAAAGCCATCATGTACCCTCCTTGCAACACCTTCAACGCGTTTCTGGCCATCTTGAACCGAATAAACTCTAAAGTGTTGGTGTTGAGCACAGAGACGTGTTGCAACATGTCGTCATCAACAGTCATGGCACTGCTGGCCATTTGAGGGACAATTTTGCCATATATCATGGTCTTATGTTTCAATCGTGTACAAGCAAGAGACTCACGGTGTTGTTTCGGTTACAAGTGGAGCCACAACTTGAAGCGTAGGGAAAGTGGTGATAATTTATGGCTGCAAAATCGCATTTGCTAGACAACGTCCAGCCGAAGATAAGCGACGATAAAGTGGTATCAACTCAGTTATTGAGCAAAAATGACGCTTTTGAACTGATCCAGTCGAGATCAACGGTTTCTTTCACACCCGCTTTCAACAGTCAAAATCAGCAGCCAAACTCCACTATTTTGGAAAGGCTCTGTTTGTTATAGAACGAATGGAAGCACCATTGCTAATTACAATCTGGATATGATGGAACATAAGGTATCCAGTCAATACTAGCGGAATGAGAGCTAGTTCTGGCTCAATAATGGTGGTGGGGATCGAGATTCAATGGGTGCAAAATATCAGACCCTGAAACAACGACAATATACAATCCTATGGAAGTATTCTATAGGAAGAGATGTCCAGATGAAATAATCTGCTTATCTAATTTGATATTGAAGAGGTGATACTTGTTGACATGCCAAACATGCGGTGGTCAACCTTTAATGGGTGCAAAATATTCAGACCCTGAAATAACACACACTGTTTTAACGTAATGCACTATCAGTATTCTATCTGGAAGGGCGGGTCCTTCTTGCTACTACTATGAACGATCTACGCAGACTTCTACTGTCTTCTTCGTTACGAATATTACTTAAAAAAACTGTTTCTTGTTACAGATATTCTAGCCTAGATGTTGTTCATTGTAGCACATTTCCAGCCGAATGTTGTTTAAATTTTTACTTCTATTATCCTATTGATATTTTCACTTGTAAAGTTGATTGAATTATACCTCGGTATTGAAAATATTTATTTAGCATCTGTCAATAGTTTGCCTCGGTGAACTCTTTCGTTTTCCCAAAATGGCACTCTAGCTATTTAATGTTTCAATTGCTAATTATTAATTGCAAAATGAAACTATCAGATTGATGCATAAATGAATGACCTAAGCTTTGAATCTTTCCTTTTACCTCTATATTTGTGGGATGATACTTGTTGAGATACCAAACTGGTCGTGGTCAAGATTTAATGGGTGCAAAATATCCATACTTTGAATTAACAACAGACAATACATAATCCTCTTTCGGGTATTCTATTGGAAAAGATTTCCATTATCGAATCCTTTCGTAGTCTTATTTGATGATAACACGAGGCTTGTAAAGATTTCTAAAGAAAATTCAGCTACTAGTTTAATCTATTCATAAATCATTTTGCACCCAATTAGACCAGACAGCTTACATGCCATATGTTTTCTATAAACTTCGTTCATAACATAAACTACCTTTCAACATCTCCTTAATTTCTTTATGGTGCCCCAAGCTACATGTTGTTTTCCAAATATTCTATTAAATAAGATCTATATAATACAACAACGAAAGACCATCTAGGTGTTTTTTAGTTTTATCCCTTTTATTCTTTTTTTATTAGTTTTTTTATTATTTTCCTTAGTTGTCTGCCATCTCAACTTCCACTTCTTCAACGGTTGGAGCAGTGGTTTCTTCGATTTCTTCGGTAGTAGATTCTTCGTCTTCTTGTTGAGCTTGTTCAATGGCAATAGAAAAGATGTTTTCGGCCTTGTTCACAGGAACAGCTTCGTTTGGAATGATGAGTTCCAATTCATCGTCGTTGACAAAACTAGCCTTGATTTCGTCAAACTTGATGATCTTGTCGAATTGGAAATGCTTTTCGAAACTGATTTCTTGGTTGGTGTATTCCTTGATGAGAGATTGAGCATCTTCTTCAATTTCTTCTTCGGAAGAGTCTGAGTCAGAATCGGATTCGGAATCGGAAGACTCAGCTTCTTCTTCTTCTTCTTCTTCTTCTTCTTCTTCTTCTTCTTCTTCTTCTTCTTGTTCGACCTTGTCACTTTCCTCTTGACCTTCAAAACCAGACCATTCAAAAGGTTCTTGAGCATCGGCAGTTTCTTCTTCTGGTTGAACTTCATAATCCTCGTCATTTTCCTCATCTTCGTCGTTGGCTTCGGTCAAGATAGCTTCGATTTCAATGTCTTGTTCGTCTTCATTATCAGAGTCTTCTTCAACTTCAGAGTCAGACTCGGAATCTTCAATATCGTTGAAGTTGAATTTTCCTCTGATGACCAACTCGTTTTGGTTCTTTAAAAAATCAATCTTTAATTCTTCTTTGACAATAGATGGAAATCTCAAGTTCAACTTGTAGGTATTTTCATCCAATTCCACCAATTCACAGTCCTTGGAATTTTCCAAATCCTTGGATAAATCGATAATTTCAATTTCATCGTCAGAATCTTGTGCTTGCAATAAACCAACGGAGTTGTAAAGCTCTTCTTCGTCGGATGGAACAAGTTCTTCGTCAGTAGAGTATTCCAATTCGCTATCATGTTCTGGTAAATCAAAAGTGTGTCTGTAGATAGTGTAACCTTCATCGTCGGAGGAGTCGGAAGAATCATCTTCAAAGTAGTAGTTTTCAGGGTTACCAGCATCGTATTCATCTTCAGAATCGGTGACGATTTCCACATCAGAATCGATTTCGATATATTCGGGTTCGGAGCCTAATTCGGATTCTTCGTCTTCGGAAATGATGATTTCATCACCACTTACCAAGTCTTCTTCAAATGATTGACGGATAGCTTCAGCAACCAATTGTTCTTTCAATTCACGTGGGTTGGTGGAGTATTCGATTTCAGAGTCGGACGATTCTGAAGAGGAATCTGAAGAGGATTCGGAGTCCGAGTCGGATGATTCGCTGTCTGAGGAGATATCCGAATCGCTGTCGGATTCACTGTCAGATTCACTGTCGGAATCGCTATCCATGGCATCTTCTTGGAATTGGTCATTTAAACGAATAATGTCCAAAATGTCTTGTTCGTCCAAATCTTCGTCGATAGAGAGTTCAGATTCAGAGTCTGATTCAGAATCGGATTCAGAATCGGATTCGGATTCGGATTCGTCGGAGTCTTCACCATAGTATCTGACCAACTCATCGTTCAAGTCATACACTTGGCCATCGGCTTCCAACATATCAATAGCATCGTTTTCCAACTCATCGTTCATGTCAACAATGTAGACATTGCCTTCGTCTTCTTCATCGGAAAAAGCATCGAAAAAGATCTCTTGGTCCACATCTTCATCATCTTCATCTTCATCTTCATCTTCTTGTTGGTAATCTTGGAAATCTTGGTTATTGTTCAAGTTGAACTCGTAGACTTCATCTTCCGAGCTCTCGGATTCAGCTTCGCTATCGGGCTCTTCCACATATACCAAATTGGATGGTTGTTGGTGGTAATATTTTCTGTACTTTTGGCCCAGTCTGGAACCATTTCTGTTTCTATTGGAGGGAGAAACGTGGTTCTTGGACGAGTATTTTCTGGATCTATTGGAAAAGGAAGGCATGACTGGTTTGGTTATAGTAATATGTAGAAAAGAGACCACAAGGAATATCTAATGAACTCTAAGCTTCCGGGATATATAAGACCTTTATACTAAAATTTTTCAGCTAGTCATTTTGGGTGGGGGAGATGAGATGAGGTTCGCAGTCAGATGACGTAAGTCACGCGCCGTGCCCCATTAATTACAGAACGCGTAGGAAAGAAAAAGAAGTGGTAAGAACTGGCAAGAACATAGTGCGGCAGTCTACGGAACTCCAAAGAATGGCAAGGAACAGAAAAGTTTTTTCTTTGGTCGTGCGGAGTCCCATTATCTGGTTTGAGCGGCGGGGCCAGCCCCACCTCTGGAGTCCCGTGTAAGTCCCGTGTAAGTCCCGTGAGGGTAACTTCCAGATGTGGCGTTGACAGGGCATCGCGCAGAAAAAAAATACCCCCCGAGCCCCAGGTTACCCGGACACGAGCCTAGTATAAATAGACGGAGACCCCCTGCCACCCTAAATTTTCCCACCAAATCTCTTTGCCTTTTGGCTTAGATCAAGTGTAGTATCTGTTCTTTTCAGTGTAACAGCTGAAACGTCATCACTGATGACTTCTATATGTTACCTTTATTTTTGGAGAATCGTATTGGAGCTCGATGGGCTTGCCCACACTCCTCTACACAGTGTCGTTGCCATTGCACAACCCGGCTTCTGACGCATTTTTAATCTATTGGTGTGAGGCCATACTGGTGGATTAAAAGTGAGTCTAGGGAGTAAGAGAAAGATCGAAAGCGGGATATCCAGGGAGTAATCTCCAATAAGGGAGATCATATCCATGCTTTGATGTATTTATCACCAGAAACAGTTGGTTTGGTAGATATAGGTACTTCAGCCATGTCTAGATAGGTAGGGCCCAATATATTAAATATGTCAATTAAACAGGAACAGTACCCTTAATTACATAAGTGGGCTTACGAGACAGAATAACTTAATTAGAATGCCCAGTGAAAATTCTTGGGTATAATTATTATACAACATCTATAATTAAACTAGTGGATTCCAGTGTTGTTTAGGAAATTACAGTGTTGATTGGGTGTCTGTAAATTAGGTTCGACAATAGTAGGCTTTATTTCAGTTGTAGATTGGTGAGTGTCCCCAGGAAGATCCGTGTGCCATGTGGGCCACTGTGAACTACAATGCCATAACTACACCAGTAATCGAATTAGGTTTCGTCTCGCCAAATGGTTTTCGGTCTCGTACCATTTAGGTTAATTTACCGTTGGTCTTTTTGATAATTTGCAATTTTGGAGAAAATTGTCAAAATTGCCAATAAGCCATAATTGTCAAATATTCTTCCTGAGCCTCCTCCCCTAAAAAATAACTAAATTGCAACCTGCCGTCCTTCCTTTCGGCACCACCACCACCGGCTTGTTATTCGAGATCAGCCAGATGGTCGATTCCCGTCTGTATTTGGTAAGGTTATTACATTGCCTAAACGGGGAGCCTGGCTGCAGGACGCTGATTCTCCACGGAACAGCCAAATGGGCCAAATGGGCCAAATCGGGTGTTTTGGGCCCTTGGAACCGGCAAAAAAAAAACCCCGAAACTCTCCTTCCTGACTAGCACACCACCAACCTGTATTCCCTAACTCACAACCAGCACTTTGCCCCTGTTTCTGCCGTTGCTTGGTCGCCTTTTTTACCCTGATCTCCTTTTTACCCCAAAGCCTCACCCTGCTGTGTGCAGGCCCCAATAACTAGCTTATCACACTTTTGTAGATTTGTTTCCTATTGTTCCCAGTTTTCTCCATCCAAAACCAGTTGTTTCATTTTCCAGTCACAGGCAACGGTGATGCCAAGTTGTTTGATTTCAACCCACTGATTTTTTTCCATCTTTTTCCTAGTAAAACCGTGCAATAATGACCAATATGGGGACCAACGAAAACCGATGGTCCACCATCTCCACCAACTCAGCAGCACTAGCCAACCAGGATCTCTTTGGAAGCCGTCCCGCTGACGACAACACCGCTCGTGTTCGAGACTCCGTTCTTTCCAACTCTTCTTCAGTACAAAAGTTTCGCAATATCTTCCGAGGACAGAGTGAATCTACCGTGAACTTGGTGCCTACTCCCCACGAGAGCCATGAAACTGATCTTGGCGATCGAAGCAACCTTTTCCGGCTCAGTCAGGACTCGGAATCGGACTCAGACCTGCTGTACCCTGATCCTGTGGACCGGGCTTCATTAAACTCCTCGGTTATCAGTAAAATGGCCAATGCATTCAATGGCCACGGTGACCTTATTGTCAATGATCAGGGGATTCCCGAGGAAGATGACCGGTTCAAATACCTCAGGGCATACGAAAAGCTCGAAAAAGCCAGCAGAAAGCAGAAACTGGTCCATCAAATCATTGATAACATGAAAAACAACACTGAGATCCCCCTCCAGCTCATGAAAACATCCTCCAACTCCACCTCGGTGTTTGATCTTTCCAACTTGGACGATTTCAACAAATACGTCAAGCAAACCGAACTCAACGACAAGATTCATAATCAAATAATCGCCAAAAACCCTCAACAAGATAACGTTTTAAACATCGTGGCCACCAATGACATGGCCCAGAATTTCTACGTGGACGAAAATAATTTCACTGGCGAAAGCTCCATAACCAAGTCCAAGCTGGTCAAGCCCAAAGGCTCATGGTATACTCGATTTGGAGGTTCCAAAACCGATAGCGAATCGATGAAATCCAAGCCCAACAAAAGCCGGTCCTGGAATTTCCAGAAAGACAAAATTAATGCCAATACCTACGTGGATATCGACGAATTATCCGAGACATCCCCAACTTCGTCCAATAACATCAACGGCCAACAATTCTTACAACGTAAGCTCAACGTACGACATCTACAGATGATTTCTTTTGGAGGAACTTTGGGGGTGGGACTCTATTTGAATAGTGGCAAAGCAATCACTATTTCCGGCGGGTTCGGAACTTTGCTAGCATGTATTTTATGTGGGATTGTGGTGTTGGCCACCATTGTTTCATTTTCTGAAATGGTCACCTTTGTATCAGTGATCGATGGGGTTTCAGGATTGAGTTCTCGATTTGTGGATGATGCCTTTGGATTTGCCGTCGGCTGGCTCTATTGGGCCAGTTTTGCCTTTGGTTTGGCTGGCGAGGTAGTGGCTAGTGTCATCATGCTTGCGTATTTCCCCAACCTCAAAATCACTGAAAAACCAGGGTCTTCGGTAGGCTTTGTCACCTTATTTTTATTGAGTATTGTTCTAACCAATTTGATCGATGTTCGGATCTTTGGAGAAATAGAGTATATTTCCAGCTTGATCAAATTGGTGTTTACTTTGATATTAATTGTAATAATGATTGTATTAAATGCTGGTGGATTCCACCTGGCTGACAAGTATGTTGGATTTCGGTATTGGGACTTTAATAAATCCGATTTTCAACATAATATTATTTTCGGTCTATTTCGTCCGACATTCAATCTTTATGACACTGGTTCAAGTCCAATGAGTGAAGGACAAGGTGGTGATGAAGGCCGGTTTTTGTCGTTAATTGTGGCCATTACTGTGGTTGCCTATGCTTACAGTGGTACGGAAATCGTGTGTATCGCCGCCTGTGAAGCCAAAAACCCCAGAAAAACATTGCCTTCTGCCACCAAAAGAGTGTTTTGGAGAATCATTATCTTTTATTGTTTATCGTCATTCGTGGTATCTTTAAATATCTACGCTGGTGATCCCAGATTATTACGGTATCTTTCCGGGTCTACTGGGATTAGTCAGTCACAATTTTCGTCCAGTTATGCCATTCAACATGCTGGTGGAATTAATTGTAATGCAGATTTTCCCGTTTTTGCTGGTTATGGTAGCGGAGGCCAAAGTCCTTGGATCGTGGCTCTTCAGAGTGCCAAATTGTGTAATTTGAGCTCTGTCGTGAATGGTTTTTTTGTGTTTTTTGCAGTCAGTTGTGGTAATGCCCAGTTATATGTCAGTTCCAGAACCCTTTATTCGTTGGCATTACAGAAAAAGGCCCCCAAATTCTTGACATATTGTAGCAAGTCAGGGATCCCATATAATGCGGTTTTATTTTCAGCAAGTTTCGGGTTACTTTCATATATATGTGTTTCTGAGGGTGCCACGGTGGTGTTTCAAAACTTGACCAGTATTATTGCCAGTTCCGGGGTGTTGGTGTGGTTTGCCATGTGTTTATCATACGTGAGATTCTACTACGGTTTAAAGAGAAGACCAGATATCATTGGAAGAAACGACAAGTCTTATCCTTACAAGTCACCATTCCAGCCCTACACCGCATTCGTGGGGCTTTTTGGCTCAACATTTATCTTATTGGCCATGGGGTTTGTGGTATTTTTGAAGGGGCAATGGGACGTGATGTTTTTCTTTTCCAGCTATGGAACGCTATTCTTTTTGGTGGTGTTGTATTTTGGATATAAGGTGATCAAGGGAACTAGAATCCCCAGTTTGGATACCTTGGACTTTGACTCAGGCAGAACCGAAATGGATAGGTATATCTGGGACGGAGGAAGAGACTACAATATCAAGAGCTTCCGGGAAGTGATGCAGAAATGGTTGTCGTTCCTAGCCTGAAAAGAACTTCTGTGTAGCCGAAACCTGGAATACTTTTTGCACCCAAAGCCATGATTCAAGAGTCGCTAATTAAGTACATGATTCTTTAGTATATAGATTAATAAGTTTCATGGAGACGTTCGACAGCAGTAGTGAATATTATTGTCCATAGTAAGTCAATGATTACAAACCATTCAAGACTACGAATAAGAGGAGTTATGTAAGAAGAGATCGATTTCTCATGGTCTTTTTCGACATTTCAACCTATCTTTCTAGGAAGTAGCACTTGAATCATTGAAAATGTTGAGATCACCAAGTACCACAGGGGATCATACTAGACAACAGTAGTGAATATGCTGTGATGGTCGTGCTCCATAGTCAAGTTAACTATTAGTATTATATTCAAGTTTTATTAATTATTAAAAAATAGTAAAATTAAAAAATAGTATAGGTACTTTTCTCCTCCATAGTGGTCAGAATTGCAAATCAGGCAAATTACACTATCTTTCTTATTGACCTTGAAAATCAGCTTACAAGAAGTTATTTAATGTTCTAGATTCAAAGGCACATTGTAACAATTAAACAATAAAAATGGCTCAATTTCCCCGATTGAACCCTCTCATGTGAAGCAATTTCTATTAACCAGACGATTACTAAAACCTCGTGCCAGTCCCTATAAAGTCTCTGGGCAGATCGAAGGCACTTGGGAGAAGACTAGGGCGGGGGTCTACATTCCAGTGCTGTTTCAGGTCCAGGCATAGGTATAACCAGGCCAAAAAAAAAAAAAAAAAAGAGTGCCATATGAAAATTTGGTACCACCGCTTGGCCATAAAAGTATAAATGCCACAGACAGGCGGTAGTACTGTAGCACGAGGCTCCAGGCAGGGCCCTAGCACGTTCTTAACTATTACAATTGTATAGTGGGGCCAGGTAAGTTACGAAGCCCCGCTAATTTTTCACCTTCCTATTCGGGGTTAATTGGATTCGTCTAGCACCTGAGACGATCCTGCGATATCTTCAACAGTGTTGATTTGATCTTGAGCAGTAACAGTCCTTTTCCTAAGCATGACTTGGACTCCTACCGAAACCTTCTTAAGAGGGAAAATTGTCAAGCCTTTCTTGCCATTCGAAAAGCATCCCAACCTTCGCAATCCACACTTGAAAAATCTCTATGCTGGAGATGAAATCTACGTGTTTGAAACCAAGAACGACAAATGGGCCAGAGGGTATGCTCTTACCAAGCCGTTCCCCAATGATTTCACCATTACTTCGGTCAACTTGGACGAGTTGCCCGGAGTCAACATCAATTTGGTGGTGTTTCCCTTGAAATACTTCAAGGTGGTGGAGCCAGTAGCCATCAATGACATTCACGTCAGCAAGGGCTTCAACAACGTGGTCAACGGCAGCGTTGTTCCTTCGATCCAGGACTCCGAAAGAGCCCGCAAGGCCGCCATTGATGGCGAGGAGCTGGAGCTCAAGCCGTTGATCCCCACGGTGCCCATCGATATCTTCAGCCAGGGAGACGATTTGGTTATGGAAATCAGACACGCGTTGGGGCTCTTGAACTCTCATATCTTTGCCTTGTACTCGATTGGAGAGTTCCGGTTGTTCAACAAGTTGTCGAGCATCTACTATGACTTGAACTCCACCAGAATCAAGTTGACCCACAACTTGTTGACCATTGACGAGACCCAGGTGGCCAAGGAAACCGCCACGTACTTGTTGGACAAGATCCCCAAGAAATTGGCGTCCCGGGCCGCCAGATTGAATGCCCAATCGTATGATTTGGACAATAGCTACACCGATATTTCGGGGTACAAGGCCATTTTGTCCCGGGAGACCACCTCGGGGGAATTGTTAAGCAACCAGACGGCCTCGCCCACCAACATTGCCCTTAACCAGGTGTTGTGTGCTTTGGCATCGAATTTCCCCATCAATGCCCACCGTCATCTCCAAGAATTCTCCTTGGAACCGCCCCCCAACAAGAAGCTCCACCACGAGCCTCCGTCCCATATTCTTGTGGATTTCAAGTCGGTTTCCGGTAGTTCGGTGTACCAACCTCCAGGGTTTGCTGGGATGATTGCCTATCTTTATATTAGAAACAACCGTAAGAGATTGACGGAAGCGTTTGCCGTCCACACCGATTCGGTCGACGACTTGGTCCATGTGGAGAAGATCAGTGCTGCCATGTTCCGGAACATTCCCTCCAGTGAAATCGAAAATAGTAGGGTTTATTTGGTGGCAGTGTTGACCGAGGAAATCGACTTGAACGTCAAGAGCTCGGCAAACTTGCCCCAAGTAAGAAGAGTAAAGAAGGGAGTGGCGGCCGGGGTCACCGACATCACCCGGATCTTCAGTAGAAACACCGGCTCGTTACAGTCGGGAGAGTCCCACCAGTTCTCCATCAAGTTGTTTGGCTCCTACGTCAACAACAAGAAGACGGCCAAGGGCGACGACATCGACGCCGTTGTCAACAACGGTTGGGGGGAGTTGGTCGACCGGATCATCCTGGGGTCGTCCCACGGGGTGGTGATCAATCCTAGAGCCGAAAAGTTGGTGGTTTCCGTCAAGGAGTTCAAGCACCAGTTCTCTGGAGGCGCCAACAACAATAACTACAACCCCATCACCACGTCGGCACCAATCTCCCGGATCAAGCCCATCTTCTTTGACCCGTTGGCCGAGAACTACGAGCGGATCTACTTAGCCATGGGCAAGGTTTCGTTGCTCAACAGCATTGTCAAGGATGACTTGTTGACGTTCGAGGTCAGTACCCCCAACAACGAGCTTATCACCTTTGCCAAAGCGTCCAACCAACAGGAGAAGCGGTCGTGGCAGTTTGTGTCGGTGTTCCCGGACGAAGCCATTGGTGAAATTGTCAAGGTCAACGGGGTGTCGTTGAAGAACCCGTCCAAGAAGTTCCCCAAGGACGATCATATCGTGCTTTCACTTTATGTCAATGGGGTGCTTGCTGGAGAAGGGAAGTTGCTCTACAAGTCGGGCAACCGGTTGGTGGAGTTCAACAAGAGAAAGACCCACACCATCGAGATCATCTCCACCACCCACAAGTTGCCCATGGCTCAGATCGAGCTCAGCACCGAATACGTGGGTAAGATCTACAACTCTGACGTTTCTATCGACAACATCTTCCAGTTTGAGCGGTTTATTCGGAACGGAGCCAAGGGAGTGGACGAGTTGTCAGGGTCTTTGGTGGCGTTCTGTAAGTTGGACATCTCCCAGTTGGTCAAGTACTTCCCTGAGTTGTTGAGCTCTCTCTACAACATCGTAGACTACTCGTTCCAGCAGCCAGGGAGCCCTAGCGTGGAGATGTTGCACGACAACGCCTTCAAGGCCATTGTCCACTTGTTGGACGTGGTGTTTGGCAAGCAGGACCAGTACTTGTTCTTGATCGACACCTTTATTGAACGCTACAACAATCTTCCGTTGATTGGAGTGTTTTTGCTTAACAAGATGTCGGAGATCTTTGCCCGGGCAGAGTCCAACTGGAACTCGGTGTCTCGGTCTTTGTGCCGGGTGGTTTCGTTGGTGATGAAGTTGGCAGTCCACTCCATCAATGCTTCTAGCGACTTCGATGCCTACTTCCGGGCCCTCAGCTCGTTGTTCAAGTCCGGGGCCTTTTTCTTGTCGATCCAGTCCAATGCCTTGGTCAGCGACCAGGTGTTGATCTTGGACATCATCGACTACGTCATCACCTTCAAGTCCCACCTCAATGTCTTTGAGCTACTCAAGTTTGTCGTCAGCTTTATCGACTCCATTGGCACCCGTGGTTTGGGTGCAAATGAAGAGACTTTTGGCCCCAAAAAAATCGCTTCTGCTGCTGCTGCTGCCCACAAGGACCACAAGATCATCATCAGCAAGCTCCTTTTGATTCGTCGGTTGTTTGCGCTGTCTTTGACCGAGGACGCTGCTTCTCGTCGTTTATTGGTGTCGAAATCGGTGGGTTGGGTCATGGAAGTGTTGCTCGGTCCTACTGACATTGATGCTTCCAGATTGGCCTGTAGTGTGTTGAACTCGGTGTGTACGTTGTTATGGACCGACGTGTTTGTTAAGGGCTACACCGACGAGCTTGACTTGTGCTATTCTTTGGCCAAATTATTACCTGCCATCTCCAGAACGGTGATTAAATATAATAAGTTCACCAGAGGAAATGACTACTTCAAGCCCAAGAGAACCTTCACCCAGTTGTTCCCTACTGAACATCCGTTCAAGGAGGCGTCAATGGACCCTATTGTCAACGACGAGGTCTTGGTAGAGATCTTGATTGAATTGTCGGCCGTATTCTGTTATATTGCTAAAATCGGTAAAGAGGCCGCTGGATCTGAAGGTTTCAAGAAGATCTTGAACACCCACATAGAAAACGATTTCTTTGACCCAGCAAAGTACTTGGCTGCCGACTTCCGTAACGAAGATTTAATCACTTTAATCTCTGGTATCAAGTTGATGAGACAAGGTAAATTCTTCCCTGAAGATAAATGGTTATCGTTGTATGCGGTGATTATCGAGGGCTCAATTAGTGCTTTGGAACTTATACGGCCCTTATTGGTTAGCCACTATATCCCTGAGATCTCCCAGTCGGAATTATTCGATAGAGTCCTTTGGGGTAACTACTTGAAAACATTGTTGAGACTCTCGGTATTGGCCCCAGTATCCACCGAACACTTGAGTGATGTTCCCAGAAAGGCTTGCCATCAAATCACTGGCACAGTTCGTGACAGAGCAGCCTTTCTTCTTAATGAGGCCTGGGATAGTTTGGCCTGGGATGCTACTGCTGAAGATATTGTAAGATTCAATCTTAATAAATTCGGAGGTTACCAAGTGGAATTTATCAATCACGATTATGGTATTCTCCAGGACTTGATGTTGTTTGCCTTGCAAAAGAATTCTGCTTGTCAATCCGTCAGTGTCAAGATCTTATGGTCTATCATGATATCTGAATATATTCTTAGTGATAACATCGTCGATATTGAAAAGGAATGTTTGGTCGGATTACACGAAATCTACTATAGAAATGCTTACAAACCCAGCTTGGTGGAACAAGAAATGTTGATTGAAAGAATGAAGTTGACTATTAGATTGGACCGTGAAGACGAGGCCTTTGGTATTATCACCGATTTTATTGAAAGTATCGCCGGCTTCTTATACGTGCTTAATGATTTGAACAGTGTTCCCGTGGGACCCGAGTTTGATGATGATAGAACTTTCCACAAGCTCAACATCAATGCTTACCTCAAGAACGCCAACAAACCGGAATTATTCCATTCCTTCATCAATGCCATGTACGAAGAAAATATTAGTAAGAACGACCATATTCAAGCGGCATTGAGTTTGGAGCTTCTTGCGTCGACCTATACTTGGGATCACAACCTGATTGTTCCTTCCAGTTTCAGACCAAAGTTCCCAGAACAAAGTTCATTTGAAAGAAAGGAAACCCTTTACAAAATGATTGCTACCAATTATATCAAGGGTAACAGTTTAGAAAGAGCTACTGATACTTATAACGAGTTACTTGACTCTTATAGTAACCACACTTATGATTTGAAGAGTTTTGCTTATGTTCACAACAAATTGGCCAAACTTTACTTGGACTTGGAATCATCCGATAAATTGAGTCCTTCATTCTTCAGAGTAGCTTTTATTGGTGCTGGTTTCCCAACCAATATCAGAGGCAAAGAACAGATTTATGAAGGGTTACCTTTCGAACATATCACCTCTATTCACGAGAGATTATTAAGATTATACCCCGGAGCCCGGATCATTTCTGATGATGTTGAAGCCAAAAACATGAAGGAAAAGATCCAAACCGGTAGATATTTGCATGTCAGCACCGTGGAGCCTGTGAATGAGATCTCAGACAAATTGTTTAACACTTCGATCGGTGTCAGACAATATGCTAGAAATAAGGATTTGAGATTCTTCACCACCTTAAAGAGAATCCCAGGATCCAGCTCTGTGTTTGATTTATGGACGGAAGAAACTACCTATGAGACAATCCTTTCATTCCCTACATTGATGAACAGAAGTGATATCAAGGAAACAAAGGTGGTCAAGTTGTCGCCTTTGGACAATGCCATCAGAACTGTAGTCAACAAGAACAACGATTTGATCCAATTGGAGAGTATGATCAACATGTCCATCAAAGAAAAAACCGATTTCACCTCGTTATTCAACGATTTATCCAGACATTTGGCAGGAACCGTGGACTCACCAGTGAATGGTGGGGTGGGACAGTACCGTACTTTCTTCACCGACCCCAAGTACGATGGGAACAGCGAGTATGTCGAAGATATTAGGTTGTTGAGAAAGGCATTTGATGACTTGACGATGATCTTGAACCGTACCTTACACTTGCACGGGAAATTGGTGACCAATGCCTTGAAGGCTTCACATGAGGTTTTGGTCGAGCTTTACAAGAAGAACTTCAAGGAAGATATCGAAAACTTGAAGATCAACACCGATTATGAACCACCCAACCATGCGGTTTCCCAGTATTCACAATCTATCAGTGATAAGAGATCTGCCAGTGGAATCAGTGCAGCTGCTTCTATTGCCGGATCCAGATTGACTAGAACTACCAGTAGAGGCTCCAGCAACTCCAGTGGATCTGGACTCTCGGGATTGAGTTCAGACAAGAGTACTTTGGACAGTTATGCTTACAACAAGCAGAAGAGAACTGCTTTGAACTGGAGAAGTATGGTCAAAAAATAGACAATCTGGTAGAACATTTTTGATTAGATAGTTTAATGAATAACATTGAGTTTGGTATTGATATACTACAATTGTAGCTATCTATGTAGCTTCACTTTGCTAGAGAAGAAACCAGTAAAAAAACGGGGACAGGTGAGTGAGTTTAATTTCGAAATAAATGGTAAATAATCAATAACTAAAATTGGCAATTCTTTCAAGAGATTTGTTATTCCAGCACTTAAGCAACATCAAAAGTTCAATTGTAATGAATTTTCTTTATGTGTAAATTGCCTTAGCATAGCTGGAGTATTCATCAATAACGGAAGTTACATTATAATTCATCTCCAAAAATTTAGGAGAAACAAATTCGTCACTAGCTAGTTTTGTTAATCTGCAGAGACCTAGTGTGTTACAGTGGACTAGTTCTGAACATCTAGTCGTACGCACTTGAACATGTTTATATGATCTTTGGATAACATTTAGATTTAAGCATCCTTCACACATCCTGACTCTGTTGCAGGTTGAATTTCGCCAGCTTTAATACGGTATTCTAAACTTGGTAATAGCATATGCGAGCTTTATATGATAAAACCAAAGTGTTTTTTAAAAACTGGTGAAATTTCTTTTCCGTCTGTAGGATGTTGGAAAATTTCGGGTGGAGAAATATATTTTCAAGATTTGGTGGTGGTCAAGTTCACGTATTTGGATAAATTTGGAGTAAATAACGTTTTAAACCTTTTTTCGAGAAATCATTTCTCTTATCAGTTTTCACAAAACCGTATAGCGCCAAGTCATCAATGAAAGCTCCAGCAGTTACCTTGATATTGCCATCTTCCAAGATGAAATATCTTTTCTTGATTGTAACTTCGAGATTATGATTCGAAGCTAATTGTCCAACACTAATTAAATTAAATTGACTACTCCGGTCAAGATAAACATTCTTTAGCGTTAAGTGAATCTTACCAAAATTTAAGACGAGATCTCCCATCGCAGTAATTTCCAAAGGTCCGACTCCTTGGAGTGAAATTTTGGGAAAGTCGTATTTGATATTCACAAGATGTTTAGGATCGTTGACAATGGATACCGAAGCTCCACTGGCGAAAATGAAAATGTCGTTACCTGATTCTTCACTCTCATCTTGTATGTTCATGTTATCAACGGTAGTGTGTGTCTTCGAGCGATAGGAATTCTTGTCTTTTGGATCCGAATCTTGGCCTTCGTCGTCCTTCTTCCTATCATCATGGTTGTAACCGTGGGCTTTTCTTTTATTCCAGCTCTTCTTACCAGACTTTTTCTTTTTGTAACCGACTTTCGAATTAAGAAAATAATCAATATCAAAGTCCTTGTTATCAAAAATTGCTGATTCGTATTTGTACGATTTTGGAGGTGTACCATTCGCAACATGATCTAGGTAACCTTCAACAATAGCTTTTGTAATAACTTCGATATTTTGGTGACCTTGGTTTTTCGTGTATAGGTGTAGTAAATAACTATCGACATTACACCAAAGTAAGTATTCCTTTAGCTTCAGAGGGAGATAATATACTGGGCCCTCTTCGTCATAAAACAGCTTCCCATTTATGATTTTGATCGATGTTTCAAAGTAGTTTTTGATATGATACTGTAATATGCGTTTCTTCAGTGAATTCAATACTAAGTAAATTGATTTGGCCTTGGCTTCAGGATTGCAGTTGGCGTACTCTCCTAATACTTGTTTGTGTTTTAGAGCCCGAATAAATTTACTAATGAAACTTTCATATAATACGATAGCTTCCCTCCCCGTAGTCCAGGATAGTGATAAGTTTTGGCATTTAGGATGTTTCTTTCCATATTCGATGAAAGTCTTTAGTGCCGGTCTAAAATTGAATAATCGTTGGACAGCAGCATCCCATTTTGCCATTGATTCTGCACTATGGGGTGAGAAAATTGGTACATCTTTGAAAGTACGCATAGCATTAGCACACATTCTGTCGGCAGAATCCATAATTTGGCTATAAACAATATAAGGATCACTTTTGTAATCGTAATTCTTAGTAGTTTCATTCGTAGTTGGCGTTTGAACCTCAGTATCATTGTCGATTGATTTCGCAGCAATTTGTAAGTTCATCGATTTCGTCTCAATAGTCACCATTGCAAGTTCATCTTGGAAGTGATCACTTTCGTCTGAAGATTGACCTGATTCATCCATAAAATCGGTATGATCCTTGATATGTCTATCAATTCCAAACTCAGAAATCTGACTATCATCTGTATCGTCATCAGATCTGGACCAAAAACTTTCATTATCTTCTATCTCTGAATATGACTCCATTGAGAATAATTTTCAAAACAAATTAACAAGTAGTAGTTGGAACTAAGTATGGTTATAGAAAAAGATTTGAAATGTTGAAGTTAACATCTTAGATATTACACAAAAACATTAGAAATCACTACTCAATATGTGTTCTATGGTGAAACTACTTAATCTGGTTACTCCAGTGATAAGTGTTGGCGGGTAGCGTTATTGGGTTAGCGCTAAGAGAAGCCGTACACCTGGCGGCTACTGGAATTAAGTGGAGATAAAAAAGTATAAATAGGGGTCAAGCCATAGCCTTGATCCAGGGCTTGATCCAGGGAGTGTTGGATAAAGTAGAATACATCATTTTGTTGAAGTTAACATCATTGTTGAAGTTAACATTATTGTTGAAGTTAACATCATAGATGTTACACAAAAACATTAGAAATCGGTAGGCACACTACCTAAAGTACGTTCTATGGTCCTTGGGTGAAATAAGGTTCCAGACGAATAAGTGCTAGACGACTAGTGTTAGACGACCAATGCTAGCAGGCCCGTACACCCGAAGGTCACTGGAGTTAAGAGGACATAAAAAAGTATAAGTCAAGCTACTCGCTTGATCCAGGGAGTGTTGGATAAAGTAAAATATATCGCTTCAAAGTTTTATTTTCCTAGCTGTACCAGCATATATATCACGTGCCACTATATGCAAACCATACCCATGTTGGTTGGTTTGGTATTGCATACAAAAGCACGTGATCTAAATACGCAAATGCCTACGAAAAGGAAAACTTCGAAATGATGTATTCTACTTTATCCAACACTCAATGGATCAAGCCTATGGCTTGACCCCTATTTATACTTTTTTATCTCCACTTAATCCAGTAACCGCCAGGTGTATCGCTTCTCTTAGCGCTAACCCAAATAACGTTAACCGCCAACACTAACCGCCGTAAGACCCAGATTAAGTAGTTCCACTGCAGAACACATATTAAGTAGTGTACCTACCGATTTCTAATGTTTTTGTGTAACATCTATGATGTTAACATCAAACAACCCACCAACATCATCCCTGTGGCATTCTCTTACCCTTAATTTCATATTGTATAGTGTAATTACTGTTTCCTAATGTTTATAACATCTAACAGGGGTTGGGTTTGCATATAGTATATTCTAACTTTTCCAACACTCAATGGATCAGGTCTATGACTTGACCCCTGTTTATGCTTTCTCTGGGCACTGAACTCCAGCGGGGTTCCCAGGTCTAAGGTTACCCTAGTACCACCTTTTTCCCACACCGATTCGTAAGGTTTTTGTGTAATATCTATCATGTTAGCTTCAACATGCTCTGAAACTGTGATACAGTTAGTTCGGTGTGAATGCAAATTAAGAGCAAAATGTCGTCCCATTTTGAGGTTTAAAACAACTTTCGGTTTCAATAGCGTTTTGCAAATCTAGTATCTGGGTAGAAAAATGAATGTCGCTCTTTTATGTATATTTAATTTATTCGGAATCATAATCAAATATATATAAGCACCACCTCATGGAGGTGTAGGATTATTATTTATATATATATCTATATATGGATAGTATAGTTAACTTATATAAAATTAATTAATTCCCCCCGGCTAGCGTTGATTTCTTCTAGAGAGGTGAGCCAACCAAAAGCGACATTTATTCTCTATTCCAAAGCTAGATTTGGAAAATGTTATTGAAAGCCCAAAAAAATTATTTTAAGCCTCAAAATGTGATGACATTTTGCTCTCCTCAGTTTGCATTTATTTCTCGATTGAAACCATAGTTCAGATTGTAAAGGTGCGGTAATCATACTGAACTAACTGTAGTGGATAGTCGCTCCTCAGGGTTTTGTTATCTATAATAAATAGAGTTGTATTATTTTACTGTGGCATATGCATAGCTGCTAAAAATGGGTATTTCCGCAATATCTTCGTATTTTTTATGCTGTCAAAATAATGACACTTCTAAATACATGACAGATAAGAAGCTTTTACTGTTACGTAAAGACTAGAGGAACGGATGATATCAGAGCCATCCCACGGTAGGCTTCTAATTCTTGTGCAGAAGGGAGCAGAGCGCAAAACATGAGAATAGATGACGAATAATATCAGAATAATATCAAAGAGTTGTAGACATGCGGCTCCCTGATGGCTGAAGCCATTTCAGCCATGTGATCGTGTTATCTTCCATGGATAAAACTTGGAATATGTTCCTTATATAGCATTACTTCGCTACCTCAACAGATTCAGAAATTAAAATCCCTAAAAATCATTTTTTTGATATTTCATCATGGGAGATATTACAACCAATCCATGGTTAGTTTCTACGAAACTAAAGTTTATCCCTGAAGTTAACATGCATCCTAATATCAGTATATTCAATCGGAAGCTTTATACTTTCGGAGGACCAAATGAAGTCTATATCAAGTTTCTGCATATCAATGCTGAGATTTTAACTTACGATGAACTAGCTATGCTAATCACCAAATCATGTATGTTCAGAATCAAAGAAAATCAGTATATTGAAGTAATAAGACGAAAAGAAGAAGAAGGAGATGGTTATGCCATATTAGGTGTGGTCTCTGACCGGTATGCCACCAAAAATGATTTATTTGACGATAATACCGCCATTCGAAACTTTGATGATTACAAAATCATTCCACTCAGTGAGATCTATAAACCTGAAGATCTCGACTTTGACACATTAACAGAGAGGGCGCTAGCTAGAATCAGAACCTTTTTTGATAAATTTATGAAGGACATTCGTGAGCATGGTAATTTGCAATAATTATATAAATGAAACTTCTGGAGCCTGGATCCCCAGTTAATAATTTACAATAATAATCTTTCTGGATACATCGAGCTGAGCAGACTCAAACTACTCTATTTACAGAATTAATACATTTCTAACTTTTATATGGATGATTTTTATATTTATAAATTTACTTGTTAATCTAAATACTGAATAGAGTTCAGGCAATTTAGACAATTCTTTCAACGACCATCCACACACTGTCTTTTGTACAAAGATGGATAAAGATAGTTGTCGTCTGAACGTTTTTTCTTACAGGCTAAACCTTCGTCGCAGTCAGCGTGAGTTGTACAATCTGAACCAACACCACCAGCAGAGATAAGATGGAAACAAAGGATGAGCGCAGTTAAGCTCTTTAATTCAAAAGGTCTCATAAAGTTGAAAAATGATATTTGTGATACTACAATAATGGCCATTTCTACTTTTTATACTTCAGGATCTCCATATTGTCGAACCATGGCCTGTTCTCATTTCATACAAGCGACCTTGAAAGATACCTCGGAATGTCCTTATCTTCAGCCAGGAGCTATCCGAGAATAGTAGTAAGCCATACTCAAGCGCAATTTTGACATTTAACGCTTCAGGCACAAAATACTAGAAACCAATAAGAATATCCTTGGAGCCTCTTGGTTGGAAGGGCCTTCCCAAAACCTTCCACTTTTATTCGACTGTTCTGGGATAAACCTAAAAATAATATTTTATAGAATCAGCCCATAAGCAGGTGTCCAGTCAGATCAAAGATTCAACAACTTATACAGTTAGTTCGGTGTGATTACCACATTATTACAATCCGGATTACAGAAGCACTGAAGAAATAAATGCACATTGGGGAGAGCAGACTGTCATCCCATTTTGAGATTTAAACCAATTTTCGTGGGCTTTTTTTTGCTCTCCCCAATGTGCATTTATTTCTCGATTGAACCCGTAGTTCATATTGTAAAAGCGTGCTAATTGAACTAACTGTATCGTTTTCCAGATCGAATCCATATTGGGTCGCGCGCCTACCGGTTTTCCTGTTTTTGTGTAATCTCCATCATGTTAACTTCAACAAGCTTAAAAACATTTCTAATAAATACTCTTCCACTACTACATCTATCATCATCACAATGTTCAAGTTTGCTGCCCGTGCCGCCCGTGTTCCTGTCGCCAGAGTCTCGATGGCCCCTCGCTTCTTTGCTCCAATCCGTTTTTACGCCGTAGCCCCAATCACCAAAGAAGAAGTGACCACCCGTGCTTTTGAAGCGTTTAAGACGGTTGCCGCCTTGCAAGATTCGAAGATCACATTGGATTCTTCGTTCAAAGATTTGAACATGGACTCCTTGGATACTGTCGAAGCCATGGTCGCCTTGGAAGAAGAGTTTGACTTGGAGATCCCTGACAAGGTCTCTGAAAAGATCACCACCTTGGGCCAGGCCGTCGACTACATTTTTGAAGAAGAACAAAAGTTGTAAGCGGTGCTGCACCTGCAAAAAGAATTGAGGCCCATTTGGGCCAATTTGATCCATTTGGTTCATTTGGTTCATTTGGTTCATTTGGTTCATTTGGTTCATTTGGTTCATTTGACCTTTTTGGCCACTTTAAGGCACCCATATCCTGGTGCTGTCAATGCGAGCTTCAATTTCCTTGACACCAGAGTCCCCCATAGGCGTTGTATACCCAGACATTCTGGGTTGGCGAACGACCCCAACGGACCCTGTATTTACATATGTATATAATAATGAATGCCAATTCATATGACCTTGGCGGCCGATTGCCCTCGTCACCTGCCGCCAATACCCAAGACTCCTATTGGTGGGGAACATTGTATCACGTGACCACGCGCGTGATCCACTGCAGCGTGACTCGCCCTCCTTATCCTTGCCCTCCAGCCTGCTAGACACGATAATGACGGTAGAACAAGAAGAGATCGATAAGCGCGAGCCTGTGGTCGCCGACGACGTGTCAGGAACCGAGGATGAAGGCGACGAGCACAACGAACCGGACGAAAACGAGCCATTACCGGTCGAATACCCCGGAACTGTGTTGCCTGACACTAATGTCCAAGAGATCGAAGCGGATCAAGAGTTGACCAAAGGGTATGACTCGGACACCGACTACATTGAGTTGATCCATCTCAAGATAGGCTCGTTGGAGGACCTTAATTTGACTCGGTTCAAGAAGTTGGAGGCGTTGGGATTGAGGCAGAACTTGATCACCAGCATGACCGGAGTCAAAGAATTGCCCGAGACGCTTGAAGAGCTTGATTTTTATGACAATCGGATCAACCACATTTCCAGCAACATCAAGCACTTGACCAATTTGAAGAATCTTGACTTATCGTTCAACAAGATCAAAAACATCAAAAACATCGATACTTTGGTCAATGTGGAGAACTTATATTTTGTGCAAAATAGCATTAAGGAGATTAAAAACATCGAGAACTTGACCAAACTCAAGAATTTGGAGTTGGGGGGTAATAAGATCGAGGTCATAAGTGAAACCCTCAACAAGTTACCATCGATAGAACAATTATGGTTGGGTAAAAATAGAATAGCGAGGTTGGAGAACATGTCCAACTTGGTGAACTTGAAGGTGTTGTCGATCCAGTCCAATCGGATCACTAAGATCGAAGGTTTGGACCAGTTGGTCAACCTAGAAGAACTTTATTTATCTCATAATGGTATAGAGGTGATTGAAAACTTGGACCACAATACTAAATTGAAGGTTTTGGATGTTACTTCCAACAAGTTGACCCGCTTGTCGAACTTGAGCCATTTGAAGGAATTGACCGACTTCTGGTGCTCGTATAATCAAATCGCAAGCTTCGAAGATATCCATAAGCAGTTGGGTGCGTTGCCCGAATTGGATACGGTGTATTTCGAGGGCAATCCTGTTCAGCTTCAAAACCCAACTGCATACAGAAGAAAGATCAAGTTAAATTTGGGGCCTAGTTTGGCCAAAATCGATGCTACGTACGTCCACGCCTAATGATCTAACCAATCTGATAGTAGCCGGAACGTGATGCTAATCAATAGTGAATGGCTAGGTAGTCCATCACAGAATGGTCAATAACGAGTATAATATAAGCATACTTAATACATGATTTGAATGTAATTAATTATTATTGTAAATATTGTAAATATTGTAAATGGTGGAAAGTAAACTACACAAGTAATCATCAAAAAGATTACTATTTCTGGGACTCTACAATATGTTACGAAGTTTATTATATAAGGCCACTGTATAAATATTTCAGTAAAATTTCAATTCTATTCTACAATATGTAGCACAGTTTATTATTATTGATATGATCATTGTATAAATATTTTAATAAGATTACTTCTCTCGAGTTCAATTGCCATACGAGTAGCGTAATTGACTATTGTAAAAGTTGTAATTCAACTACAGACCTCAGTATCAAAAGTTTATCGTACAGGGTCTAATATAATTATAATGGAATTATTATTGTAGATGATGACTTATACTACACTTGAATTCAAAAAGGTTACTTTAAAGTTCCATTATCTGTGAATATTATATTTATAAATGATGACTTCTATTATCATATTCAGTTGTCTATTGGATACAATGTTAGCATAAGAGAGTTGGTGGAGTCAAAATTCATGAGTCCTTTTTGTAGACATTTAATATATACATTTAATATTTAGCCCTTCGTCATATTTGTACACAAACTGAATGGAGAGATGATGCAGAGTGGAAAAAGTAGAACCCAAGCACCTCTGCTTTACTCGGATCTATCTCCCACAACTTCAAGTTATACAGTGGAGGCTCGAGAATGGCTGCGAAATTGGTTCCTATTTGGAACCCGTTTTTTGCACCCAAACACAAATGCTTCAACAAATCCAAAGCACCATCAAAAGACACCATTCTGAGTCGAGAAGGGTCTAATAAAACGCTCAACAACGAGAACTGTCGACTATTGAGTTCCAAACCTCTTTCAATCTTGCTTTCTCTGGTGTTCTGTGGCGAAATGCTACAGAAACATTTGAACCAGAACCACTGATAATTTCCAATTAGAAATTGTCACAAGAGCCTGGAAAAAATGGGCTTTCCATATGGTATAGCAAAGATTTCGACAACAAGTATATTGGCCTAAAATTTTAGATAAATATAGAGGTGAAACGGTTAGTATCCATATTTTCAAAAGCTAATGGTGAAAGAAAGCTATTGGTTAAACCATCAGGTATAAAAAAGTTTTTATAAAATCACAGTATTGTAGATACTTCAAAAACATGACAAAGACTTGACGTTTACTAAAATGTTTCGGTTTGTAAGTGGAGCTATTGATAGAATAATTTGCTAGATACCATACAATTGAAACAATTGGAATAACCCACTTCTCTGTATTGGTTACCTACATGGACAACTATGGCACCATAGGCACGGCATTAGATGGAGCATTAGCATTACAATAAATGTCTATTTTTACACGAGCTACCAAACGAGTCTATGGAAGCTGGGCTTAGTTCGTCGGTATTATGGGAGGAGTATATGAGCAATGGAGATGGAATCGAGCTGGGGACTATTCAAGCTTGTTGTCTTCTGTCTTGTAATTATCCAACACGATACGATAAATGAACGAAGGCGCAAAGCCTCCGATATTGGTGATATAGATGTCAATATGCTCGGGAGGAATATAATCGTCCAAAGGATTGGTGATTATATCGACGTTTTCTATCAAGTTGAAGTTGTCATAATTCAAGACCTTACCGGAATTTCCCACTTCTATCAAGTCGTCACTATTGAAGGGGTATAATGGAGATAATCTGTACAAACCAGCCACCGCAAACACCGGGGTTCTATTTTCTTTGGCACATTCAACCACATTGGCCACACCCGAATTGGTCATGCTTCCTCCGTTGGCAAAAACGGCATTGGAGCCAATAATGACCTTACCTACTCTGGACATCACCGCAAAGGTGGTGGAGTCAGGAATCAAGATGGTTTCGATCTTGTGGTCCACCAAAGTTTTGACGAATTTATGGGCTTCCTTGGTATCGTTGGGGTAATTTTCCGTGACCAAGACCGTGAACTTTCTCTTTGCTCTGGCCTTGATCAAGAAATGTAACACGGTGGGCGACGCGGGCGTAGGGGTCAATAACACCTCGTTATCATGGATCAAGTCTACCGACATGGTTTCCAAACCTTCGTTGACGTTGGAGATTTCGTCAATCAAGTCACGGATTCCCTGGATGATGATGGATCTCAAGTCGCTGCTCTGTTTCTTCAGCTGGTTGTGTAACTCCCGGTGATCCTTGTTGGCGTTGGTAGACAACAAGCTGAACATCGACGACATCATGGGGTTGTTGGCACTATCGTCATGGTGCACCGACTCAATCTCGTCTCTGATCAACGCCAACACTCTTCTTACGATGTTTCCTGCTATGATTTCCCGGGGCTGGGCCTTGTGGAGCACCGTTCCTACTTGTCTGATGATTTCAATGAGATCGTAAGGATTGGTCCACCTGGCGGCGGAAATGACCTTCATCAAAAGCTGGCAAATGGCAAGCGCCAAGTCCTTGTCACTGCCGACCTGGTGGCGCTTCAAGCTGGCCACCACGGGGTCGACCAAGGCGGTGATGTCTGGGTTTAGGGTCATTGGTGGAGAGATAAATTTTTTGGGTTCGCAGATATAGGGTGGCCGTGGGGGGCTAGCGAGAGCTAGTAGCGGTGCAGTGGTGGTGCTAGCGAGGGAATGGTGGTGGATGGTGGTGTGATTAGCGAGAGCGAAGCGCTCAACCCGGTTTTGTGGTGGTGCATTTAGCGAGACTGCGATGAGCCTAGAACTAGGGTGGTGGTATATAGAAATATCAATATAATCTCAGGGCTAGTATATTCGTAATACACAGAAAGCAATGAGTTTGACAAATAGAGATTGTGAGCTCTAAAATGGTAATAGCAGAAACACCAATTAGAGCTTACAATGGCTATTAAATCACTTACTAAAGTAGTTATGGCACCTTGTTATATATATTTAATATACTTTATGTATATAATTAAAATTATGTAAGTGATAACTAATATGACATTTAGGATACCTCCATTGGAATATTAAGAAGCTATTTTATGTTTATAACAAATCATAAAATTAGAAAGGGTATATTTAATATCAATGTAATGATTACAATACACTTATAAAATTAACTAAATAAAGTAATATAGTAGTTAATGTGTGCCTAGTGATATGTTATCCAATTACGTTCATTAGGTCAGTTTACCGTGGTTTATATCCTTGAGTGCGTATGTTTTAATGTAAGTACGATTTTCCAGAATTCTGTTTGTCAAAAATATAGACGAGTGTTGGTAGAAGATAATTGTACTATTGGTCTTCATTATGTAAATTACTTGATAAAGAAACCTCTATGTGTTTGGTTTATTTGGAAGCAAATTGAACAGGTTTTTTCACTAGAGAATTCTTTAGATATATCAATCTCTATCGTTATTATAGTTCAGTATAAAACACTATTTTAGTTAGTAATTGTATTTTCGACTGATACCAAAAAATTAACCTCTCTTCGTGGTTCATTAGCCATCACCATATTTTTATATTTTTTATAACCCTGTACAATTATTTATACTTTGAGCTCTCTTGAAAGATTTAATCAATAGCTTAAGCTTGCCTCTTTCAATGGCAGAGCACTTTATTTATTATCGCATATTATATATCTAGGCTTTTGAAGGAGAGAAGTCATTTGTTTCAAAGGGTAATTGAACCTGAATTATTACTAGAAGAATCATTTCTATAAACTTGGCCTAAATTAATTTTTTTCAATGGCTAACGGAATAAGTTGAATTATTACTACAAAAACTTTGTATGCGGTCATTATTTGTGTCTGTTTAAAGGAAGGTACAATATAAATTCCAGGTATATTGATTATTAAGTAGCCAGTTTAAATGATCTTAATAATAATACATATGAGCTAGCTCTCAATGGATTATTAACGAACGTGAATCAGATATATGAATGTTTATATTATAATATTTTTGTAAGCGCTTCGAACGACACCACACTTTATATTCCAGAAATTGTGAATTATTAATTAATGGAATTAAGTGCACATAATAAACTTAACAAGTTTGTTCTCAATTTTTATTGAATAAGATATACCGACTTTTCTATTCCTTTTATATAATCGTTTCCAATTTGCTTCGAAGAGACTAAATACTTATTCGTTTAATAATAATTCTGTTATTTTGGATAGCTTGAAAGATATTCTGTAAAACACCTTCATTACAATTAACTTTGACTGACTAACCAAACACTATTCTTCTTGATGGCTGTACCTGTAGAAAAATTACTGATTATATTTGGTGAGCAAGAGCACGGCCGAATATTACCGCTTTCGAACTATTTCAATTTTTAAGCTGTTTCGAAAGACAGTCATTTGGGTCTTCGATTGTACAGAACATCATACTAGGTACCACCAACCGGTTGACTCACCGTGGGGGGACACCGCCAAAAAAAACAGTGTTTCCACCGCGACTCTCGCTAGTTCTCACCATCGCCTCTCACTGCGACTGACCAGTCCCACCACCATCTCTCGCTATCTCTCGCTATTTCTCACAATCTCACCACTATCTCTCGCTACATCACCACCATTTCTCGCTACATCACCATCTCATCTATCCTTTCCTCTCCCACCAACCCTGCTAGCCCATCCAATGACGTTTAACCAGGCACTCACGGGCTCGGTGGCCTCGCTCTACGAGTACTCCCTGAACTTCAAAGTATCGATCGAATTGGTCCAGCGCTTGGCCCAGCGCTTGAAGCTCGAGACGTTTATCGATAAACTTGGCTACTCCGTCCAGGCGCTCCAGAAAACAGGCAACGACGCTGCCAAAACAGAGCGGTTGACCATCGCAGGCACGTCCATCTTGATCGACGTGGATTTCATCAATGACTCTCATATCGTCAACTTATCGTTGTCTTCAGGGATCAGTGCCAGTGATGACAACGGCGATTCGCCAGAACCGCGGGCCAGGCCGTACGTATCCAAGGAATCGGCCCATGAAAACACGGTGGTGATGGTGCTTGATGCCCAGCGGAACCCGTTGCAGTTCTTGGGGCCCGTCAAGGGCCAGGAGAAGTCGGTTTCCGAGTCCATCTTATTGCAAAACCTCACTTCTCCTCGATTGAACAAGTTCCCCGACAACTTGAAGTACTTGGCCAACATTGACCGTCTTTCCAGCTCCAATATCAATCTCTTTGTGTTTCTCGAGCATTTGGCCTTGGTGTTGTACGCAATTAACGACTTGGAACGCGTTAATGACTCCTCTTTGGCCAGATACTCCAACACCATTGGCAAAGTCCAGCTCAACGACGTGGCCCAGCTTCAATTGGGACTCTTTCTCGATTTCTGGCGTGATTTCCGCTACATCAACCACCAATACCTCGAGCAATCGCCTCTGTCGCCCGAGCTTCTTGTGGGAAACGATTATTCTGTTTTGGTGACCATTGAAGCCGACGACGAAGAACCCCAAGTCGACTTCGTGACCGATCTCTCGCTGTCCCAGTGGACTGTGGGCGACAAATCGTATCGGTTTGAAATCGATAATACTGCTCCCGACAGCAGTGGATCCAGTTATGGTGCATCGGTGGGCTCCAGCTGGGCCATCCACTTGAATTTCAACCACACCATCTATTTGCCCACTTCTTTGCTTGAATATTTGGGCATTTCAGTGTATAAGCAGGCCAATGACAACAGAAACAATATTTTCACCATGTTGAACGAAGGGAAAGACATTACGAACACCATAGCCAACGATATCAACGTCAAGTTCCTGCTTGATGTGCTGCCAGGCAAGTTTGTGGGGCTTCTGAGCGTTTCCATTGGTAAATTGTTGGATATACCCACCATCATCCCCGGTTTGAGAAACTTTTTGGTGCTATCTAACGTTTTGAACACCTTATCGCAGCACAAATCGTCCAAGAAGAGGCCTCGGTCTCGTAGAGGCTCCAAAATCGATGAGTTATCGGAAGAAACCAAGAAAAAGCTTCGGGAAACGTTAAAGTTGAGTTACGACGTCACTGACGAAGAATTATCCGGATTGAGTGCCATTTCCGAGACCGCTGCATATTCCACCATCCAACCCGTCAATAAGGACGAGGTGGATATAGATGGGTTTATGGGCGACGAAGACACCAGCAAAAAAGACCAAGGCCAGTTTTTGACCGTTGCTTTGGATTATATCGACTATGGATCGAAGAATCTCGATATCATCTTCGAAGTGGAGGGCAAAGTGGGCTTGGAAGAGGTGGAATTCAAGTTGTGTTTGTCTAATGGTGTGTTTGAACGGGTGAAATCAAAGGATGATATGGATACCAAAGACAAGATCGATGAGTTGGTTAGAGGAATTAATATGACCGAGGATATTGGCATTGCTCTCGAACAGATGAACAAGTGAAATGAACGAACGAACGAACGAACGATTTAAATTGTATTATAAATGGGCAGCAATCAAGTTTTCGAAATCACCACAGGTGACGGTGACACCCTTCAAACTTAAGGTGAATTGCCTATAGCAATTGGCCCACGGCATCTCTGGAATTTTCATTATAGGCACTGCCCATTTCAGCATTTACTTCAATGGGTTTACCAAATTCAAGAACCACTCTCGATCTGAATTCATTGTGATGGAAATTCAATCCTATGGTTGCGACATCTACGGGAGTGATATCATCGACATTATCTTTCAATTGAGAGGCCAGATGAACGGTTAAAGGCTACAGACCCGGGGCCGAGGTCTTGAGGTCTATTCTATTTACAGTTGTGATTGTAACAGGTACTATATATATACATAGAATGTACGCTAGGTAGTGGGTCGAACATGGCCCATCACAACTTAACACCCACATGGATGGCAGCAATCCCGCCGGTCAAGTTCTCGTAGCCCTTTTCTGGCACGTAGAAGCCGGCCTTTTCGATCATTTCCTTGAACTCTTGCTGTTTGGGGAACTTCCGAATACTTTCCACCAAGTATTGGTAGGAATCGCGGTCATTGGCGATCAATTGGCCCATCAAAGGCAATAAAGAGAATGAGTAGGCTTGGTAAATGTAGTCGAGAGCAGCGTTATCGACCTGGGAGAACTCAAGACATGCGAAAATACCTCCTGGTCTCAAGACCCGGTAAGCAGTATCCAAACCGGCCTGAATATTGGTGAAGTTTCTGATACCAAAGGCAATGGTGTAGACGTCCTTGGAGTTGTCTTCGATTTGGTCCATGGTTTCACCGTTTTGGACCAAGAAGTTCACCCGGTTGGACCCATCGTTCCACTTGGTGCTTTGGTACCTGATTTCACCCTCTCTCAACATATCGGGGTTGATATCGGCCACGGTCATGGTCGACACCCTGTCGTTGAACCTCTTTTCGGCGTGTTCCAACAATCCAAACGCAATATCTCCGGTTCCTCCTGCCACATCCAAGAAATCCAATGGACGGTTGGATCCGGGCCTCATTCCAGCATCCAAGCGGTTGATAAAGTGGTTTTTCCACAACCGATGGACCCCCATGGACATCACATCGTTCATCAAGTCGTAGTTAGACGCCACTGACGAAAACACGCCGCCCACCATCTTTTCCTTGTCTTCTTTCTTGATGGTCTTGTACCCAAAATGGGTGGTTCCATCGTCGTTCTGCGAGTAGTTTCTGGTGGCGGCGGCCGCGTGCTTGGCCCCGCTCCTCGCCACCGTCCCCATGGCGCTTATGCCTCTAAGCATCGTCTTTTGCAACATGACGATGGTGTAACTAGAAATACTGGCGGTAAAATGTGGGAAATGTCAAAGCTTATATAGTGCGACTTTTGGTATCAGCACCACCAAGAGTGGGAGGACTAAATGGGGAATAAAACGGGAATGGAGGGGCAGGGGTGGAGTAGGGGACGGATGGGGGAAGGGGGTAGATGGGAGACGGATGTGGCCCAGTGGAATTCTGGTTGGAGAGGCGGTGGTTGAACGGTGATGGTTGCTGTGGTGGTTACTGTCGCATATTTTGTGCGACGCATTTATGACATGTTTATGACACTTGTGAGCTTATGAATTACCTATTGCTATACACCACGACACCAGAGCCCATGTTGTAGGCAGTGGGATTGGAAGGATATGAGATCAATTGCTTTTTCTCCATAGAATATACACTACCAAAAATATGCCGTGGTTCTGATGGTCTATGGTTGTTGAAGGTATTTATAATGGTCCATGGTTATTCATGGTAATTCTAATTAGTGCTAGATTGTACAATTAATGCTGTGATTTGAAACTGATGTGGTCTACCGTACTCACAGGGGATGGTCGCTTTATTCTTCGTATTGATATAGATAATATCACAATTCTAGATAATATTACCTAATACCCTTGGCCCCCACAGCAGGGCCAGTTAGTTCAAGTTTGAATTGGTTTCGGGACTGGCCATATTTATGATTTTAGTCCGCTCCAGTATGACAAAATTCCGGTTACTAATTCATATTAATCTTTCTCCTATTTCAGGTGAATAGATCCCGTTTTCGTAGCCTATTGCAAGCCATGGAGTAAACACTGGATGTCTGTAAAGAATTAAATCAACGCGTAAAATCTATACTTTTGTATGTTGAACTTTTCCCAAACTTTGGCTAGCTTGTACGCTAGCGAAATGTGGTCAATGGACTCTCTGGCTCGAAATATACAAAGCAATTGGCATTGCTATCGTATGTTAGTCTAGTTTTGAGCTTTGAACAAGCTGGAAAATTGCCAATTGATCTGGTGATAATGAGATATATAAAATCTCTGTTTATGCTTGGTCATCTCTTCACGCTCGTTGTACTGCTGTGTATATTTGACTTGCCCCATACACCGCGTGAATGTAAGGATTTTGCAACTTATTGGGGATCGACCGTTAAATATTATTGTGCAGCTTGCGTTTTGGGACTACATGAATATGCCAAATTTGCATATCTCCGCAATGGTTGCAAAAAATCATATAAACCCACAACTTTGGTAAATATACTACATTTTAACGATTGATATCATTTACTATCGTATCCACGTGCACTAGTCATTGGATTAAAGTCAACATTGAGTTGTGATGTGATTCAAATGTTTTGGATTAGGTAGCCAAATTAAGCTTGGACAATTCTAACGGTGTTGGAGTGACCGGAACCTCTGGTCCATCCTTGAACAGTAACGATGGAGTCGCCCTTGTTGATGATACCCAAGTCAATGGCTTCGGAAACGGCCCATCTCAATCTGTTTTCAACGTCTTCTTGCCAGTTATCAACCTTTGGCTTGGTGTAGATGAATGGATACACACCTCTGTACAAGTGACAGTATCTGGCGGATCTTTCGTTTCTGGTGACCATCATGATTGGAACATTTGGCTTGTACTTGGAAACCAATCTAGCAGATAAACCGGAGGTAGACAAAACAACAATGGCCTTGGCATCTTGTTCGTAAGCAGCAGAAACGGCAGCAACGGCACAGGTTTCAGTGGTGGGGGTTGGCTTGAGGGCCAAGGATCTAATTTCATTGTGCAATGGCTGGTAAGCAATGGCCTTTTCAGCAATGATGGCGGTGTTGTGCATCATGGACACGGCTTCGAAAGGATAGTTACCCTTGGCGGTTTCTCCCGACAACATGACACAGTCAGCACCGTCCAAAATGGCGTTACCAACATCGGAGACTTCGGCTCTGGTGGGTCTTGGGTTGTAGGTCATAGATTCCAACATTTGGGTGGCACAAATGACGGGCTTGGCAGCCAAGTTACACTTGGCAATCAATTGCTTTTGGACCACAAACACTTGAGGAGCAGGGATTTCAATACCCAAGTCCCCTCTGGCCACCATAACACCGTCGGTTTCGGCCAAGATGTCATCGAAGTTGTTGACACCTTGTTGGTTTTCGATCTTGGCAATGATTTGGATATCCTTACCGTCTTCACCCAAAACCTTTCTGATTTCTCTGATATCATGGCCGGATCTGATGAAAGAAGCAAACACCATGTGAACCCCGTTCTTGACACCGAAACGGATGTCGGCAATGTCCTTTTCCGACAAGGCTGGCAAGTCGACGTCGGTTCCGGGTAAGTTGATACCCTTGTGCGAGGAGATCTTTCCGGCATTGATCGATCTGACCTTCAAGGTCTTGTCATCAACAATCTCAAGCACTTCGAAAGACAACACCCCGTCATCAACATAGATGATTCTTCCCACCTCGATGACCTTGGTGATGTTCTTGTAATCAATGTACATTATGTTGGCATCCGACTTGGAAAAGTACTTTTCGTCGGTGGTGAAGGTCATTTCGTGGTTGGCAGGAATAGGATGGTCTTGGTCATCAATGGTGATCCCAGTCCGGATCTCAGGTCCCTTGGTATCCAAGGCAATGGCCAAAGGACGGCCCTTATACACTTCTTCCGACTTCTTGGCGTTGTCAATCACTGTCTGGTGATATTCGTGCGTCCCGTGCGAGAAGTTCATTCTGACAATGTTCAATCCCGCCTTTCTCAACTTGACCATGGTGTCCACGTTGTTGGTCTTGGGACCAATGGTACCAATGATAGACGACCGACGCAAGACTTTATCGGGGGTTTCACGGGTATCCAATTGGGTTAACCAGGTTAAGGCAGCGTTAGACATAATATGAAGGATGTCTTTGGAGGGGTAGCAGAAAAAATACTGAATTGCAAGTGGTTAAAAGGGGGGGATTTGGGTGTCTTTATATAGTCCGCATCGCTAGATATGGACTGAAAAATTTGTTTCGGGGTGAGGATGTCCGGAATTGAAACTAATTATTTGTGACACCCCACCTGAAGTCGGTATTATATTCCGGTGATACTAAGTATCCGTCAATTGATTTATGCAACTGATGCAGACTACTATCGGCCATTTCCGAGGGTTCCATACTGCCATCATGGGCAATGGGGTGATGGTCTTTACTAGGGGGGGGAGGCTCTCTGTGCCGGTTGTAACGGAAGGAGATTTGACTTTTGGTGGTGCGGTCAGTCAGGTGACGCCAGCAATCGGCGGTGGAGGGGTGGGGCCGAAGAGGGGTTGGGGCCTTGCCAGGGTTCCCTTGGTGGTAATGGTAGTGGTGGTAGTGGTGATGTCAAAGTTGCTGCTGCTGTATTGGGTAGATTTATAAACGGTGGGCGGTGGTCCGGATCTCGTGGCCCACTCTGACCTGAAACTGCAAAATCCCGGCTCTCCGCCTGCCGGTCCCCCGGACTTGGTATCGGCTTCGGAGTTTTGGGGCCCACGCGCTGTGTGCGGCGCCGCCCGTTAAATAATAACCCTCGTGATATCTCTCCACCATACCACGAGAATTTACCATCTAGCACACGTAATGTGATGTGCCAATGGACCAATGCGCCAATGGCGTGCTCCCTAGATATACGTAAGTTTCTGGGCATGTTGGCTATTTATAAATATCATATTTATACCGATCTGTATATGTAAAAATTTGGTGAAAAATCTATATTCTTGTAATTAAATAGAAGAAAAAACTTAAAACGACCAAATAAGTTCACATCTGCGTGCTAAACATCCTGAACTCGTTGAAAAACCCTTACTCTATTGATTTTGGCATCTACAATTAATTTGCATAGTTTTTGGTACTTTCATTTTGATCCTTTTGTAAGTTCACTACACCTGCATTGAAACAGACACAAGCGATACTTCCAATGCACGCCAGATATCTGTTCAGCCAACTATTTCTCTTTCAGCATGGCCTGGGCCTATGAGCTAAGGGGCTACCACTCCGTTCGACCTTTCATTTTCTTTGTTTTTATGAAAGTTGCACCCAAAAAATAGAGGCACTTTCATACAGGTAAGGCAAACGTTGCTGGGCCCGGTGGATGACATGGCTTGAGCCTCCACTGGACTATTAGGCGAACCATTAACGGCCTATCCAATGAGTAAGACTCTTTGTCAAGGGAGCTTGGATGCAGCAATTGGCGCATTAGACAGTAAGATGTATGTACAGTTGACAGATGCATGGATCACTACAGTGCATTACGCCAAACCTGCAGTTGATCTCCAACACCACCGGCAATTCGGAACCATCGGAGCCTAAGTCACATACTACTATTAACCATATATCCTACCACCACTCCTTACTCTCGTAACCTCCCTAGACCACCACTCCATCACCTCCGCCAAACCGCATCGTTGCTACCAATTACCCAATTGGAAAACCGGTATCAAATTTCCCCTCCACCAAATTGCTAACCAAACAAAAAGCTCTTCATCTTTACCATAACCAGTTGTTTGCTCTCAAGACACCTGGTGTAGCTGGAACCAACGCCTTTCAAGATGTAGAACAAGCGCAGCCAAAGTCATCATGGTGATATGCAGTAGCGAGACAGGCCCTCATCACCAACCAAATCACCATATTCACAAGACTACGATTGCTGAAGCTAAAAACTAGTCATGGTGCTTCCGATCATCATCGGAATCGGGGCCACGGTGGCGGCCCTTGTGGTCAAATCCACCATCACGTCGTACCGCAAGTTTATCCACTTGACACCCCAAATGATCGCCACTCTCAATCATATCAAGCTCACCAATGGCTCGGGAGCCCATGATTTTGTACGAGATCAACACTTGATCAAAGACCCGCTGTTCCACAAGTTCTTGACCAGCCGGTACCCAAACCGAGGCTTTGCCGACCCCATGACCGAGCAGGAAGCCTTGTTGGTGCTAGGCATAGAGGGCGACGATATTGTCAACTTCAATAAGGTGCTCTTGCGCAAAAGGTATAGACAACTCATGGTGTTGAACCATCCGGACAAGAAAGGAAGCCAGTATATTAGCCAGCGGATAAACCAGGCCAAGGATGTGTTGGAAAAGAGCTATATGTTTAAGAATGAGCAAGACTAGCCTTGTTATACAATCAACAGTCTTCAGGTTAGCTGAACATTATCATAAAGCTAGTCGAGTAGTTTTAAGGATTTATATATGGGAAGAAGATTCAGAAGTTATCTATAACAAAAAAGAGCTAGATTAGACTCAAGAACAAGTCAAGTCGTTGAACCAGTCAGGTCTTTGATTGGTCGAAGCCGTTTAGTATTGAGCAGAACAATTTTGCTTAATGGTCAACCAGTCCCCGTTGAGGTACCTGCCCGGCAATAAAGCCAGAAGCCAGGATATTGGCCAGTTGGCAAACAGAGCCAAGGTATAAAGAGTTTACCCATGAACAAGTGAGCCATCGACGAGAACCAGTTAGTAACCATCAGCGTGATTGGTCCGTGTTAAAGACAGAGCATATACATTAATTCACGTATAAACCGGACCAAAAATTGAGCTTTATATTTAATGAGCTACATTAACCTCCAGAATATCGACGAGAGTTGGTAAAATATCACAATCAAAGGAAGTTGTCCAGCAAATTATACTAACCAAACTATTTTGCTTGTACATTCAAATAATCAGTCTGAGTTTATCAACTGAGAAATGACTACTACTCTCTTTGGCCAAATTAGGTAGTAGTTTCTAATAGCCATCAAGCCCACAACTGTCGTTTGATCGCATTTGGCTCTACAAAATCAGTTAAATACATAATAGATATAGGGAAAGAGGTTTCTGGTCCAGAAGTCCTTGAACAATACGATATACTCATTAGTCTTATTTCTCTAGCAGTTTACAATTATTTGCATCATCAACTATTAAGGCTTATCATAGCATGATTCTCCTTGTGGTACAATTCTTATAGAGTATTTGTACATCAATATACAATTATTACCGTTGTATTTTGATTATTATAACTATGTATGGTACCCGTTAGCAGGAGCGCCATTAGCTGGGGAGCCGTTAGCTGGAGGGCCACCGTTGGCTCCATTTTGATTGTTCTGTTCTTGCACTCCATTCAACCGTGCTGCTTCCTGAACACCATTTATCAAGTCCTGAATCGTAGCAGAGGGTGGCTGGATTTGATCCTGAGCAGGCTGATGTTCGACTGGTTCCTTTGATTTCTCCTTTCCTCCTTCAAAATTCTCTCTAACCCTCAAGTAATGCTGTAATTCCTCAGCACTGACTGAAGGACTCAATTCTCTTTGGGCCTTGAGGAAATCTTCCATTTTAACCAAAACCGTGGTATCTTTCTCAGTGGCTGCATTATCGAACCACCATCTAGTAGACACGGTGGGCTTGCCTTGGTTGACCAAATCGGCATTATACTGCTTGATCTTGGTATCAACTTCATTGGCCACTCTGGTCATGGCATTCAACATAGAATCAGAACACAAGGCATAGAAGTCTGCACCAGTAAACGTAAACGAGCATTTCTCAGCAATCTTAGCCAAATCAACATCTTCATCCAACTTGAATTTTCTGGTCAAAGCTTCGAGGATCTTGGTTTGTTTTTCATCTGTATCAGAAATACCCAAATATAACATTTTATCAAATCTTCCTGGTCTCAACAATGCTTCGTCCAATAAATCAGGTCTGTTGGTGGCTCCTACAACGAATACACCGTCACCTCCATCACCACCACTCATACCATCTAATTCAGCCAACAATTGCGATACAATTCTATCCATTACACCTCCGGAATCTCCTTGATTACCTCTTTTAGGGGCCACCGAATCCAACTCATCGAAGAAAATCACACATGGTTTTGCATCTCTGGCTCTTTGGAAAACCCTACGAACATTGGCTTCAGATTCACCAATGTACATATTTAACAATTCTGGACCTTTAACACTGAAGAAATTAAGCGAGAAATTGGTAGCAATAGCCTTGGCCAATAATGTTTTCCCAGTACCGGGAGGCCCATAGAACAAAATACCACTTCTCTTTTTCAACCCATTGTTGAATAATTCAGGATGCTTCAACGGCATGTCAATGGTGTCCAAGATTTCGTCTTTCACAAGGTCCAACCCTCCGATATCCTCCCATTTGACATTAGGAATACGAGGGGCCCCGATGGAATCACTGAATTGGTTTCTGGCTTCATTAATGGCAGAACTGAAATCAGCAGGAATCCAATTGATCAAGCCTCCATTACCTATTTTGATGATTTTATTAAGAGGAATCTCCGAGTCAATCGAAAGTTTGATTAATCTTTTGATGGCAGAATTTTTGGACTTCTTAATGATGGAAGTCAAATCTCTTGGGGTCAATCCGGCTGACTGTAATGCAAGAGTTTTATAGTTGATATCTTGTCTTAGCACGAACACGTTGGAAGTTACATCAAAATTGCCTTTGAATTCCACCTTAGTACCGCGATAGCTTGCCGTTTCCTTCTTGGTCTCATTACCAATAAGAATCTTGAAAATTTCTAATCTTTCCAGTTCACTGGGCACGTTGAAAGAAATATTAAACTTGATCATCAGCTTAATATTGTCGTCAACCTTATCGAAATCATTGCTAGACATGATAACCAACAAATTGGGGTACTGTGAGAGATAATCATTCAATGTCTGGACCACTTTTAATGACAAGGAGGTGAATACACTCGAGTTCTGGTCATTAGGATCCACCTGGGGACACAAGCTTTCAATGTGCTTCAAGTAAATCAAGTGGAAAGACGAGGATTCGGCCGGAGCATTGGCAATTAGCTTATCGATTTTACCCATCAATAACCCGATGGTTTTCAATTCTTGTCCGGGGTTGATGAAATCAAACCCATCCAATTCTATGAGGTTAAGACCGAGGTCGATAGCCAAATGTCTGACCAAAGTTGTTTTTCCTACTCCTCTGCTCATTGATTGAAGCATGACGGTGGTTTTCAAATTGATCTTGGCGGTCAAGCTGGTTTGAATCACCTTCTTCAATTCCTTAGCGTAGGTGAAGTTTCCACCAGTAGTATCGAAATTAAAGCTGGGAGGTAATTTCAAGTAATCGTACCATTGACTAAACTCGTTTTTCGGCAATCTGACGAATTCGACGCCTGAAGAAACCAATAATGTCTGAGTGGGGTCGATGATAAACTGGTCAGTGAGTTTATTGGTCCCTTTAATGTCCACGATCTTGAACCATGCTACGGTATCGGGATCTCCAGTGGGAATGACGTCAAAATCATTGGCCCCTTCCTCGTCGTCCTCTTCGTTGTCAAACATGGTTTTAGCCAACACCGAGTCGATGACCACTGGGAAATAGTCACCTTTCTGGACACACTTGAAATGGTTACTCAAACTAGTCTTTAAGCTGGAGAAAAAGTGTTTTTGGTAGGCTCTATCCATAGTAATTTGGGAGGAAATCCGAGAAATTATGGCAGAGTCGGCAATGGGAAGATAGCTCGACAATTGCTGATTCTGGGACGCTATGGATTCGAAAGTAACGGTGGAATCAGCAGTCAATTCCAAGTTTATAATCAAAATCGGCGATAAATATACATGGCCCGACTTGAATATAGAGTTTGGTTCGGCCAACGTGAAGACCTTGACGATGACCAGCTTGTTGTGGTAATTGATCTTACACAAATCACCATTGAAGACGGGAAACCCCAATTTAATAAAGTCACTGGACCCCAAAAACACAAACAATTCGGGGTCATCCTTATGCCAGTCCTCAGGGAGACCATCTATGGATATAGGTTCTGGGAGGGGCCTCACGGTGAAGGGAGAGCTCTTTTGCACCGATTTTTCACTGTTGAACTGGAGACCAGAGGCCATGTAAGAAGAAATATCGACATCGGGAGAGAACAGGAGGTCTTGGTCTTCTTGATCCAGGGACTGGTCTTCCTCAAAGTGGTCCACGCCTCCGTATCCCTGGGGGTACTCGTTATCCTTGATCAAAATGATCTTGGTGTCGTTGTTGACCAAACCTTGAGCTAGAGGCTCACACAACTTGACCTGGCCGTTGATCAAGCGGATATGGTCGGCCTCGTTGACCACACCGCCGCTGTGGGCCAAGAACTGGTCGATAAACTGGGCCCGGGTGGCGTCCTGCGGGCGGCTACTCATGACAGAGTACACTTCTCCAGGCACACTGACATAAATGGTGGAGAGTTGGGGGATATCATTGGAAGAGATCGACTGTATCACGGCCGAATTAAGGGTGAGCTGGTCCTCGGAGAACTGGATGTTGAAGTTGGTGCTGTTGATGAACTTGACCGAGTTTTGCTGGTGAACAAAGTCGATGGACGAGATCTTGAACAACCGAAACGCCCGGAAGAAATCTGGTGATCCCATCAACTTGATGAGCACATACTTGGACTGATGGTCGCTCTGGTCGGGAAAGATCTTGTTGAAGAGGTCGATCGACACCTCCACCACGTCATGCTGCGACAAATCGGGATTGTTGATGAAACTGACGTTGGCAATCGTCGACACCGACCGTTGGTCGTCTATAACGGCTGAGGGCATGGAAACAATTACTGGTGCTTGCGGGGAGGCCTTATGGGGGCTATGCTGAGGCTATGCTGAGGTGCCTATAAGTGGGGAAATGGCGCCTGTGGTTGCAAATGGCGGTCAATGGAGAAAAATGGTGAATAGTGGCCAAGAAAGAAGAGATATATCAAGTCTTATATAGGTGATGGCGGGGCTTCCTCGGTAGTTATTGTGGGGTCGACATGTGCAGGTCACTATAAGCAATGATGGACGAGAATATAAATGTCGTCCGAGGTCAGAGAGAAAGAAGAGAGAGTAAAGAAAGGTGAGAAAAAGAGAAGGAAAAAGAAGAGAAAAGATAGAAAAAAAAAAGAAGAAAAAGAAGAAAAAGAAGAGAAGAGTAGAAAGATTATAATTAACATAGTAAAGGGTGTTAAAAAGAGAAAAGAGAGAAAGGAATGAAGAAAATAGGTAAGAGAAAAGGTAAAATTATACAAGATATGTAGAAAAGCGGACAAAAAATGTCCAAAGAATAGAAAGAAGAGAAAATAGTAGAAACATTATATGAAATGAAAGGGATGGAAAAAAATGTAAGAGGCTTGCAAAATGATGAAAAATGTAATTAAGGGTCGAAAGGGTAAAAGATTATAAGAAATGTGAAAATAGTAGGAAAAATAATCTGAAAAGAGTAGAAGAAATATACCAAAGTGAAGGGGAAAAGTAATAGCTTTGAAAAAAAAGAAAAATACTATGAAAGTTGGCGGAGAAATAATTAGGAGACATATAGAAAAGGGAAAAGAGATAGAAAAATTGTAAAAGAATTGAAAGAGAGGTAACTAGGAAGTAAAAATTGAATAGGCTTGAAAAATTAAGAACACTGTAATAAAGGGTAGAAAGTCAAAAAAAAATAGAAGAAATGTGATAATAAAGAGATAAAACGTGTTGAAGAAGAGAAAAGAGTAAAAGGATTATAGTGTAAATGGAAGGAAAAATTGTAAAGAGGTGAAATGGGGCAATTAGGAAATAAAAAAGTGTGAAAAAGACAGAAAAAGTGTGAAAGGGACAGAAAAAGTGTGAAAGGGACAGAAAAAGGGAAGAGAGAATAGAAAAAGAGCAATTAGGAAGAGAAGCATGGCGATAAAGAAGAGAGACATATAAGACTCGAAGAAAATAATAAAAATGCAACAAAGGTGGAAATGGAAAGAAAAGAAGCCCAAACAAAAAAATAAGAAGAAGGGTAGTAAAATGAAATAATGAAGAAAAATTGGGTTAACATAAATAATAAACATAAATACGGGACAAATAAAATGAGGATAAATAAAAATGTAATAAATGAAAGCTTGACAAGGAAAAGTGATAAAGGGACTTAATAGAGAATTAATTGAAGAGGCGAGAAGAGGAATTACCAAAAAGAATTGATTATTGCAAATTGATAGAGAATTGATACTTTGAAAGTTGAATCAAAAGAAACCGAGAGAGATTTGATCTTAATAGCATAGATACAGAGAGTGGATATTGAGTGTATACGGACAATTGAAAATAAGAAACATCACAGAGCCCTGTAGCAATAGAGATTTAAACATGGTTGATACAGCTAGTATAGATCGATCTAACAAAAACTAATACAGCGGAAATAATTAATAAAGATTCAATATAGAAAAGAGCCATTTCAGATTTTGCTGAAGGATAGAGATGATAATAATCAATATGATAATAATCAATATAGTGATACTATCACACCTTGGATAGCAGAAGAAATTGCAAAAAAGAATCATTGGAATAATAGAGGCAAAGATTTAATTAATAAAAAATGGAGTTAACCTATCAAGTCCCATAATTAAATGCATAATAACAAACTCAATTATTCGAGGCATACCAATACATAGACATTATTCAAAACGATTAATAGAGTGATATATACGATACAGTGACATGTTTAGCTAAGAGATGATAAGAAAAACCATTAGATAATTGCTGACGAATACAAACATAGCCACCTCCTCCACTACTCACACTGGCCCTCGGTCCTCTGAGCCCCAGTCACCTCCAGTCGTTCTTCTACCTTTGATTTCACCTTCCAATATTTCGCAGCCATTTCCTCACAAGCCCTACTATCCCCCGCCCCCACCGAAAGAACACCCCGCCAGCCACAGCCCCAACAGTCGTCCTCTGGCCCTCCACATCGTTCCCTTCGTCCCTTCACAACCCCACTGCTTCTGTCCCTCTTGGTAGGGCCAATATGCCCAGCAGCTGGATGGCCAGGGTTACCCGGATTTCGCTCGGGGTATATAAGCCAGCAAATTTTCCCACCACCAGCGCCAAACAAAATTGTAAGTGTTTACGAATCCATACCTCAAGTGATGATAATCTTTCTTTTTTTTACCTATCTAGAGCTTTCTTGGGAGTTTCCACCGTTTTGGTGGAGCATAGCTTCTATTGCAATGATTTGGTATTTTTGTCATAGTTACACTGATTGAGGTCCACGATCCAGCCGAATCGTACTAACATTGGAAGCAGCTTGAAGCAAATGCTTTTATGGGAGGTGATTTCCGTCACTCTGTGCTGGAAATACCGGCGTCTTTTGCCTGTGTCTTTTGCCTGTGGCTTTTGAAGCCCTTAATTGGGGTGATTCTGTAGATGCGATGCCCATCGGAGGGACGAAAACCGTCGTTTCGGTGGCTGGTTGGGGGTCAATGGCACTTGTTCTGAACAAAAGAGCCACACTTACTACTGCAAACTGGTTTCAGACCCCTTTCATTTCTCTTAAAGTGTTTCATGGAAATTTTTAAAGTGTTTTTAAACCATTTGTACAACCATTTGTATTAACATTTCCTAGTACTTTGATTTCGTTATGTTCAACTCCTCTCCAACTCCGCTTCTACAAGCCAAGTATGGCTGATTTTCATATTATGTGAATCATATTATACAACTATTTATTGAGATAATCAAGTAACTGTTCACAAATTTAAGCTTCATCTTCAACAACAACGGTGTGTAAACCCTTGGTGGTTGGGACGGTGACTGGTTCAACGAAAGCAAACAACTTTTCCTTGGCGTTTTCTTCGTCGTTTCTCTTTCTGGAGATTCTCAATCTCAATCTGTATTGGACACCTTGGACACCTCTAGACCATAATTGGACGTTTAACTTTGGGTCTAATCTGACATCGGTGGTACCCATGTGCAAAGTGGCGAATTTCTTGATCTCCTTGACAGCCTTTGGGGCTCTCTTCTTGAAGTGGACACCGTGTAACTAGAAATGTTAGTACTGAACAAATTAAATTGGAAAATGACTTTAGAACACCCACAACCACTTGAAAATGGTGGTATTTGGCCCCACCACTGAACGCCATTCTCTACCACAGTTGAATCCTCTAGACAAATAGATCACAAATAGACCTGGTGATTGCCTACGCCTGCTGGATTGAAAAAGACTTGGACAGAAAAGCCCTTCCACAGAAACACTCTCAAAACAGGCATCTCCAAGACCAGTCATGGCAAAAAACCAGGCCCAGCGCCGTCCCGTGGCTGCCCACACTCCCCTGTGTGTGACTGGAACAGGAATTTGCTGGGATTCACCGGTTCTTGCCCTTCTAATGAGTTGAAGTCATAAATGGCACTTTTTCAGTTCTGAAAATTGGATGGTCGTAATGTCGGATGTTCTTCATCGTTTTGGATCGCTTTTACATACTCTCTTGTGCAAGTTGATGGTGTATTCACGGGTAACAACGTCTTGTAAAGCCATTTTGAATTATGATTATCGAGTGATAGAAACTAGCTCAGCTTTAGGGTATAGGATTTTTTTCACGATTTTCCCAGGGTATGTGAAAAATTTTCTCCCTGTGCAGTCCACTGCGAGTACTTAGTGGGGCCCGGTTACGTAAGCGGCCAAATGTATGGCCGTGAGTAGGGAAATGCATCACGTGCAAAAGGTGAGGAGATAGGGCTCCAGCCCTGGCAGCTTTGGGCCTGGTGGTGGCCAGATACTGGTGAATACGGGTGGGTGTGGTGGAGGCTAGAGGCAAAGTGGAATTGTATGGAATTGTATGGCTGTTTTTGGATTATCTAATCAGAAGCAGGAATACAATTGCTGCAAAATCAATTGGACTGGTGAGATTTTACTACTGGATCTGTTAGAAGCTTACTAGTCAGTGTAGCAGTATTGTTTAATTACAAGAAAACTAATTTCAATTCGTATATTGAACCTGCTCTCTTAGAGGTAAACCAATCATGTTCTATTGGAACTATTTCATCAGTTCCTACAACCCAATTGGTTAATTATTAGAGTAGGTTACCGTCTCTTAATACTATACTAGTCAAGTTCAATATTACTCTTTTTATCAATTAGAAACGCAAGGTGAATTTCAGTCAGAAAGTCATCATGGGACTTTCTTCAATACTGCTAACCAATTGGTTCGTACTTAACGACTTCTGTCAAATGTATTATTCGCAATCCTATAGATTTATTATTGTCAATGTTTTAATCCTGAAGAATTATTTGTGGCTTTCTTTAATGATACTGCCAACCAAGTTCAACGTATCTGTTTATATAATTAGTGTAAAACCAATTTCTAAATTGGCCTCTTAGCTCTCCAAATCATGTATTACCAATGTTTGGATCGTGTGGTATTCTACTTGCTCTCCTAGACGAACCAGCCTGCTTAATCGCTGCAAAACCAATGGGTGAATTCCATCAAAATATTAACTGGTTCTATCAGTTGTATTGTTACTTTGTCACCACAAATGCTTGAATTGTGGAAATCAATACTAGCCACCTTAAATATGCCAATTGACTCCCTTATTCCTACCTCAATTACTGCAAAACTAATAGGTGAATTCCATCAAAAACAATCACTAGTTCGATTGGACGTATCAGCAATCTCTCGCACCCTTTGAGTTGTGTGGTATCTTCATTGGTTCCCTTAGTTGTACCAATAATTTCTACTTAATTGCAGCATCGCTACTCTAGGCCGTAGACCTTATTGATGTACTTCGACCAGTTTGTAGCGATCTTCGCAGCCATATCATCCAACTCTTTCCCCTGTGACACCAGCTCCAGTGGCAGGTACTCGTCGTTGACTAATTGAAACCCATAATTATTCGATAGGTCCCATAATCCCATCATAGAACAAAGAATCCTCACCGACAACGTCTCGTTCTGGACCAAATCAATTAGATCAGACAATTCCAATTGCAGTTTGGTATAGCCAGCCAGGAGCTCCTCAGAGATGACTGGCAGAATGTGACGAAGAACATACACCAATGAGCTTTTGGTAAGTTGATCCAAATTGTTGTAGAGGCCGATATATTTTTCCAGTACCAAGGACCGGATCGACGGGGTTTCTTTGGCATTATAGATGACGATGGCAGTGATAATTTCCACCAATGTTACGTTGGAAAGGTATGTTCGGTACACCTCGACACCATCGGAGTGGGAGGCCACGATCTTATCCAATTCCAGCCTCAATCCACTTAGATAATTGATCAACGTAACATAATTCTTGGTGACCGAAAGAATCACCATGATATCGTAACTAAGATTGATCATCTTGACCCTCAATACCGCTGCATCCATGGCAGACTTCATTCGCATCTGGTAGTTGAGCTTATATAGTTCATTGACCAAGTTCATGTTGGGAATCGACTTCAATCTTAGAAGTAACACCAACAAGTTATAATCGATATTTGCTATGGCTTTGGGCAATGGATAGATGGGCTGGGGAGGTCCAGATGGCGATGTGGCCAGGCTGGCTGGGCTGGCCGAGTTGGCCGAGTTGGCTCGTGGTCGATTTGCAGCCATCGTTGCTACCCCCGGGTTTTCCTGGAGATACAACGCGTTGTTCAAGTTGATGGCCTCCTTCTTGGCCTGTGAAAGCTGGTTGCTGAACAAGAGCACCGTCAAGCGGATTTCCCATACCTTTAGGGTCTGCTGGAAGTCCAATTGCTCCAGCACAATCAAGGCATATGTCTGGTCCACCAAGCTGGCAAAATCACTGGTGTCGGTGTTGATGAAATCTTGAATCGAGCTGGAAACCCGCGATGACGGCACCTTATGGAAGAGCGACTGCTGGCAAAGAAACGACATTGGTGGTAACAGTCAAAGTGGATGTATCTTTTTTTTTTTTGTTGATGATGATGATGATGATGATGATGATGATGATGATGATGTAATGATCCTGTCTGTCTGTTTGCGGCCGTTGGAAGTGATGGGTCAAAATGAGTGATGGTCAAATTTGTTGATCTGGTTGATCTTTTCGGTTGACGGATTTGGTGTTTACCCAAGTGCTTAGATGACGTGCAAGGATCGGACCAATGGACGGGACGGGTGTGATCAGTAGATTCCCCAGGTTAGATCAGACGAAAGTTACAACTACAAATAATAACACCACGTGAATGCTACGCGATACCTACAACACCAGGTTTATGAGTATAGGTGTTTTTTTTTGGTCTAGGAAGGGTTGGTGAGGACTGGTTAAAGGGGGTCAAAGGTGGTGATATTGGTGCATATTTGATATTTGTTGGTGCATGAGATTGTCCAATTCGGGCTTTAATGATTCCAAATTCTACTTTCACTTTAATATGCATCCTGTACCATTTTGTTGTTTTGTATGCACAAAAAAAATTGAAATTCAAACGCATGCTGCACCATTACCTGTCATCTTTAATTTCGCAACCTCAATTATATAACAAGAACATTCAAACCACCACTGCTACGTTCCTTTCAAGGCAATTGTTTTTGTGAGCTACTAATTATCAAGTTTGGTGATCTATCTATAACCAGTGCTTGTTGTGACTAATTTCCTCGATGGCTTCCCACTCCAATCTCATCCAACAGTCAAAGGAGATCCAGAACAAACAGCTCCGATACTCGGCAGCGTACCAACGGCAATTGGCAGAGTCAATGCGGTCGCTCATCCAAGGCAACTCGTCCGAGGAAGGGTCCAGCTTGATCGACAAGATCTCCACCATTCACCAATTGGATCATGATATAGATAAGCAATTGAACCAGGATATCGCTGTCAGCTACGGACAATTGATGGGTACCAAGAAGAAGGCGGAAAAGACATTGGGACGGTGTGCGCTGGCCATGGATGCGGACCAGGGCTTGGCTGTGGATGTGCTACAGAAGCGAGCAGAGTTGATTGACCAGGAATTGAGGATATTGGAGAATACCTTGAAGTATGCGAGAAATAATGAATGAATGAATGAATGAATGAGTGAAGAAACGGGAAACGGCGAACGAACGAACGAACGAACGAACGAATGAATGAATGAATGAACGAATAAACGAACGAAGTGAGCCACCAAATAACGAACGAAGTGAGCCACCAAATAACGAACGAAATGAGCCACCAAATAACGAACGAAGTCAGCAAGCAAAAAGTACGAGCGACCTTTCCAAGGACCACTAAAAGTCCCCGATAATAAAGCACATCGTCCTTGATATGGTATTACTTGATTTTATGTGCTTCAGACTTCGAAATGTTGTCGGGAGGTCCTCGAGACCAGTCGTAAATAGGATCATAGTATTTATGGAGACGATATTCGTTTTTTAGCATTTTGATGCGATCGTCTTGCCATGTCAGCACACTAATCCTTTTAATATCCACATATCGGGACAAGACACCGGCTAGGATATTTTCGTCTGTTGGATTGGATAATTTTGCTCTGGAGTAGATATCGATAGGACCATGGCGTGGGCCATCAACAAGACCACACCGAAGTCGAAAATGCTGGCGTCAGTTTGAAGTCCAAAGGTCTTTTGCTTATCGTTGGTTACTCTTGCGATAATTTTAGCAGATACTAGAGCGGTTTTTAACTTCTCAAATGCTTCCTGGTGAGATGGTTCGAGGGGCTTTCGCTTTGTTGTAACCCATTTGTACAATGGCATTGACAAGAAAGCCCCTAAAATAATTGCAGAATCCTAAAACTGCTAACATCTACTTTTGTTGGTAAAAAATCCAGACAAGACGCCACGACTTTGCACGGACTATCGTATGTTGAACAAAATACAGACGATAAAAAAGTGAAAAAGGTCTTGCAAAAGAGTAAAAACGACAGAAACGAAACGAAAGAACGAACGCAACGAACGTAGTGAGCTGTCAAAAACGAAAGAACGAACGAAGTGAACTAACAAAATAACAGATTAATTCAAAACGAACGAAGTGAGCCACTAAAAGACGAAAGAAGTGGCTATTAAAATAAAATAAAAGAATATCACCAAGGACTCCATTAAAAATCATTCAACTCTTCAAATTGAATTTCTTCTTATCAGATTAACGTTTTGGAAAATATTCGAGTAAGCCAGTCAAATTCAATAGACTTCAAAACGAACGAAGTGAGTCACTAAAAGAGCCAACAAAAGAGCCAACAAAAAAACCAAAAGGAGCTAAAAACGAACGAAGTGAGCCACTAAAAGAGCTACCAAAATATCGCTGGAAACCAGCGATATTCAATTCTTCCAGTCACTGTCAAATCTACTAAAAATGGCTCGTTCTTTCGATCCATTTTACTACTAGCTCAATTAAATTAATAATGGCAAAACCCAAATGAGTACGCCAGCAACTGATTAAAAATGAATAAAACAAACAGCTTGGACACCAACTAATTAAATATGAATAGAACGAACAGAGAAAGCTACGATTCAATAGAATTGAATTAAAATGAATGGAGTGGGAACTAGCAAGTACAAAGGCCATGGGAATGAATAAACCAAAAATGATTAAAGGCCAAAAATGAGTAAAGGCCAAGAATGAACAATATCCAACAATGAACAAAGGCCAAAGAATTAACAAGGGCCAAAGAACGAACAAATGAGCCAGAAAAGCCAGAAAAGCCAGAAAAGCCAGCAAAAGCCAGCAAAAGCCAGCAAAATCACTAAAACCACTAGAAAATGGCCACTAAAAAGCTACAACAAATCCAACACAGCCAACACAGCCAATAATTAAATTTACATTAAGACCAGTGTCTCGTGGGGAGACACGCAAGGGAAATATAGGAATGGACAAGTCCAAGAGCGGGCCTGTTGGGCAATCTAGCAGTGCAGATGGGGGCATTGGCAACCATGTTAATAGGCAGTTTAGTAAATACCAAACACCGGTCATCACGGCATACCAACACAATCTGTACTTAATGGAGATTCATGGTAATTAATGTGCAAGCTAGGGAAGTCCCTTGGCTGCCCGCTCCCACTTTTCTTCGGCGACCCAGCCCGCATTAATGATATGGATCAAGTCCTGCAAGTTGATCTTCTTGTCTCCCTTCAAGACTCGGCCCTTGTCCACCAAGAAACTGTAGATTCGGGAGTACGAGTCCTTGGGGATATAGTCGATGCTCAGGCGGGCTAGTCTACGGTTGACCTTTTCCGGATCGCTGTTCTGGAGCCATTTCAGTCTCCGATAGTCCCAAAGAGTCTTGCCGACGTTTTCGGACGTTTGGGGTGTTTGGAGCGTCTCGAGCTCCTGTCTCAACTTGCAGAAGTCGAGATCATGGTATAACACCTCGTCGTCATCATCATCATCATCATCATCTACCTCGGTAGACTCGTTTTCCGTCTGGTGGTTATGCTTGTGAGGTTTTTGCTTTTGCTTTTGCAGTTGGTGGTGGTGGTTCTGTCGTATTATGTCCTGGAGGCTGACCTTGGTCTTGGAGTCCGACAACGCCGTGCTGGACGATCGGACCTCTTCCGACTGCTGGTGATGTTCCACCATCTTATCAAGGTTCTTGTACTTCTTGTACTCGGAAAGAAACGTTTCTTCGGCTGAATGCAACACTCGATTCACCCGCAATAATCGTTCCATAGAAGTCTCGTCGGATTCGGGCTCAACAAACAACTCTTCCACCAATCCATCAGTGGTGAAGACGTCTTTGGATAATGACTTGATACGGTACAAGAACAAGTTCCACTCCGAAGCCACCCGTTTCAACAAACCTTTGCGGGGCGAAGCGGCCTGCTTTTTGGAGGTCAAAGAAGCTAGTGATCGGGAGTTACGAACGGTTCTGGTTTCTGACATCCCACCAACCTAAGGAACAGGGCGGCTAGAGGTGGTGGACGGTGGCGGTAAGCTATAGTGGATATAGAGGAGAAAAAGCACTATAGAGGTGACGGCGGTGGGTTTGGGGCAGCGTTATAGCAGTAGCGACTGGTTGTGGTGGGGTGGTGGTGGTGGGATTTAGTGGAAGAAGAAGAAGTAATACAAAAAGTTGAAGTTTGGTTGCGATTACTGGAGGAGCTTAGGGAGACTTGGTGGGGTGATCTAGCGAGGATCAGCGAGATCTGGCGGTGCGAATGGCGAGGGGTGGGGAGATCAGCGAGATCTAGCGGTGCGAATAGCGAAGGGGTAGCGCTGAGAATGGCGATGCCATTGGCCGGTGATGGTACAGTCTCGCGGTACACTTTGTGGGGCTAGGGAGATCTCGCGCTAGACTTTGCGGGGTCTGTCGCTACTGTCTTGTGCGTAATGACACTCCAGCTCGCGCTGAACCACGACAGACTGCGCTAAAAACACCGCAATTTCGCCACCACCTCCGCTAGCTACGGCCCATAGTCATACACCCACCCGGAGTTTCCCGGCTTCCACCGACTTCCACCGGGATGCCCCAACCTGGCCATACTACTCAACGAACAGAACATCGATCTGCGTGATGCTCGTCCGATCGCCATGGAATGCCAGTGATGTGCTTAGTAATCCGCAAATCGTTGTAGGGACCGCATCGGATATCTGTGATCACGTGATTAACGGCACGTGTGTACTCCTACAAGTCTACACCAGTTCAATTGGGCCATTGGTGGCTAATGTGTATTAGTTTGGTGAATATAAAATGGTCTATATTTCTGACCATTTGGTGTTTTTCAGTTTTTTCTTTTTCAGCAATTTTTTCAGCCGTTTTTTCGCCAGTTTCTTCAGTGTTCTTCTTTCTCTGGTCTCCTTCAATGAATCGTAACTAAACCAGTGATTATGTAACGGTCTGCGGATGGCCTGCGGATGGCCCGTGCCACTAGAATTCTTTTGCCGTGTTCTTTCTCCAGTGCTGTTTCTTTCTCTGGTGTTTTCTCTTCGTTTCGTAATACTAGTAGCTCAATCACCAGTCTCAGTTCTTCCAATGTATGGTTATCTTTAACCATAATGTGGAATCGAAATTACGCTCATCTCCCACAACTATAAGCTTCAACTTTTCATCCATGGCCTGGCCTGGCCCGCCCCGTCTGCTTTTTCTTTATCGCATCGGAATACTTTTGATTGAACCAATTGCACTTGTAGCCTCGATTCTTGCAATATCTGGCCATTTAGCTGTCCCATCTGAAATTGATGTTCTTTTCTTCATAGAATTACTTCTTTCTGGAATTTTCCAGTCTCGGTTCTTCCACAATATACTTATAAGTATAGATCGGCCGTGCCTATTTGACTTGGGGCTGGTCCGCATCCATCTGGTGCTTCTTCTTGATCTCATTGAAATACTTGTAATTGAACTTCCAACCCCGTTTATCCTGTAGAGCCTGGTTATCCTTGGCGTCCGCAAGAATCTCGCTACGGTACCGCTTGAAAATCCCCGGACTTCCAAGATAACTGCCAGGAGCCTCCCATTTGACATCATAAACCGCATACGAAAGCCCGTTGTGGTGATTCACCCCGACCCAGGATCTGGAGTTTATACCATGGGCCCAGTATCCATGATACTGCGGTAATTGGGGCAAGAGAAGAATCTGTACCGCAAGATCACCCCCGTCGTGCTGGGTCACATCCTCTGGCTTCCAGGTTTCGTTCCATTGGGTCAACTTGACTTCATTTTCGAAAAACCCCAAATGCGCCAAAACCGCTAAAATATCAGAATCATCGGTATACACTCCGCTGGCCCCACCCCACAATTCTCGTTTGTGAATGGCCACTTCTTCAAATTCTTCTCGGAACTGATTCACGTGCCACCTAGGAATATGGATCTCCAATATGTTGTTGACGTAATCGGTTGCCAATGGAGGGACACACGGAATGTACCTGACATTGGCTCGTGTGTGCTGGTCTTTGATCCGTTCTTCAAACGACCTTTGGATCTCCCGAAACCTCTCGGCGTGCTCCTGCTTGAGTCCATACAATTGCGATGTTTGCAATGTCTCCCATGTCGTGGTAGGGTTATACACGATGGTCCCGAGGTACTTCTTGGCCGGAAAGTATTCTTTGATCAATTCTTTGATGGGTTCCGTATCCAAAACCATCGGTGGGAAAGGCAATTCCTTCTTGGCTGCTACCACTTGGGTCTGTTGAGCCTCCCGTTCCTTTGGCGGACTAGTGGACTTTTCGGGCCCCGTTACACCCGTTACATCCGTCGCAGTTTCTACCATTGCTTGAGAAGATGTGGTTTCTGGGCCCGGCTTTATTTCAGTGCTACTAACTCGATGGTGGTGATGGTGGTGTGGATGTTGGTGCGTGTGTTGATGTGCATGGTGGTGCGGATGGTGATGGTGATGTGGATGATGGTGATGATGATGATGGTGGTGGTGGTGGTGTGGATTTGCAGGGGAATTAGGCTCACTCGTCTGCGAGTTTTCCTCTTCTGGCTTCTTGGGAAACTCCCGATGGCGGTCTTCATGAGGTTCATGAGTCGTTTCAACGCCAAAACCGCCCTCCACTTTGGCCTTCTTCTCTACTGGTCCCTCACTGGACCCACTAACATTCGATGAACCAGCTGGAACTTGTTCTTGTGGACTTGGAGCATTCAAAAACCGTGCAATTCCGAAGTTCGACGCTGAAGGAAGCCGATTGGCCACTGCCTGGCTCTGGTGGCCGGCAAGAAACGAGATCGGTGGTAATCTGATCCCATTCCCAGTCCCGTTTCCCTGTGGACCATTCTCATGAGGCGACGACATTGTTGATATACACTAACAAAACAGGTGAAATTTCGCGCTTTGATGGAAATTATGGGTGGGTCGTGTACTTTCCGCTTCTACCAATTGGTTATCAATAATGGTGGTGCGACAATAGATGATGGATGGTGTTGGACTTTGTTTGGATATGTTGATGATGTTTTCCGTCCTGCATATATCACCGGCACGTGTTCAATGACTAATATATTGCGTAATTTTCTGTCTTATTCATTCACCGTTGTTTTGCTGTTCCTTGTTGGCTTCGTTTTGTGCACATCCATAATGCACGATGTTCCCATCCTTATCTACACTCAATACCGCATAGCCCAACCTCTTCCCGCAAATTCGACATATCTGATTTTTGGAATCTATGGCATATCCTTGGCTCTGGATAGCCCATATTTTGTCCTGTAACTTATACGAGTCGACTTTGTGCAACTGGGACGCGATTCTATTATCATGTAACGTTTCCTGAGTCTCTCTCAAATGACGCTTCAAAAATCCCAAGAGTTTGTTCAAGGGGAACGAATTGGGTAAAGCTGTCAATACTTTGAAAATCGCCATTTTCGATCCTTGCAGAAGTAATAATTTCTCAATGGAGTCTAGATTTTCATCCTGGTTTATAAGAAGATCCTCGAGTAATTTCTGGAGCAACTCCTCCCCTATATTCTTGCTTTGAGGATCATTCAAAATATCTCCACAATAGGCTATTGCTGCATCCAAATCATCCAACTGGTTAAACAAAACATCAATAGACTTTTCGTGCTCTCCCAACCGTTTATAAATAAAGATTTTCAATCTAGAAAACTTATCGTCAGTATTTGGAAAGTGCTTTAAGACTGTCCAAGGCTCGTAAAAGCTCGTTTTTTCAAGGAAGTCGTATAGCCGGTTATAGTACTTTGATTTGGTGAACTCTTGGATATCAATATTGGCAATTTCTTTAAGTTTTTTCATGTATAGCAATACCAACTTGGTGTGGAACTTGGTGAGAACACCATCTTTTTGTAAGCTGTCAACCAAATCGCTTTCATTAATTAACCATTCCAAATACCGGATTCCCAAAGAATCCGTTTTAAGCACATTTATGAAGAAATCTAATACTTTTGCATTATCGTAGGTTTCACACTCATAAGAATCATTCATGAATATGGACTCCCCATTCTGAATTCGGGCCCCTTTGGTCTTCTCCTCCATAATCACCCAATAAGAGAATTGAAAGATTAAATCCATATCATGGATAGTTAATTTTTGAAGATATTGAATAGTTAGTGCTGGCCCTCTTATAAAATTATCGAATTCTTCAGAGTCTCCCGTCTCATGGATTCCATTATCCTGGGTTTCATGAGACAATTGATACAACATTTCCAATGCATCCAAGTGCAACGAACGACCGTAATAGAAGTCAAGTAGCTCCCTGATGAAGCTAGGCTGTTGGCGATGGTGGTGTTGCTTGATATCTTTCAACAAGCTATCATTGACGACCTTTGCGTTACAATGGTTATTGGGAAGTCTCAACAAGGGCCCCAAAAGCAGCGGTTTTGTATGGAAATAGCACAAAAATAACGAAGTATCTATAACTTCAGCAATATGAGTCAAGGTGGACTTGAAATTATCCCGTCTAATCATTGGATACACGTCAAAAGGCGATATGTCGACGCCCTTCCACTTCAAGGTAGCCAGATTATCGTTCATAAATATCAGATGGATTCTTCTTTGATCGGTCAAGTATATAATTAAATTATTCACTGCCTTGATAAACTTTCTAATATTCTGAGACTTGGAAAAATTCACAGTTTCTGGCTTGTTCTGGCTCTTTAAACGAAGGCTTTCCACCTCTATGTCCGTTCCCGAATCACCGGTGTTTATATTTTTGGAGTTCTGGATATCGCTCAAGGATATTCTCTTGATAACACTATGTGATAGCGATTTTACACTTTCGGACTCTTCGCTATGATACCCTTGACCACCAAGCTCTGCAAGCTTGATCTCTGCATTTAGAAAATCGGGGAATAATGCCAATATATCTCGATAGTACACCAACCATTCCGACCCAATTTCCACCAATGCTTCATGATACTTCGAATACGATTGAAACAAAATCACTGCCATCTTTTTGTAGAGTTCACGTAGTACCAATTGCTTTTTCTTTTCATTGGATTCGTCATTATTTTGAAAGAATGGGTCGTTGGTATCGATTTTTGTCAAGAGTGAGATACTCTTTTCCAAGCCAATGATCTTCAAGTCGTTTTGAGGGTCCTTGACATTACGGTTGGAAGAACCCTTTCCACTTATACTTAAAAACTGGTCGATTTGTCGTTGGTAATCCAAAACATGGAACAGCAATACATCAGGCCCAGAAGTCAAGTACAATTCGTTCTTGCTAATGGAGGAGAAAATCAGATAGCTATTGAATTGATGATTGAACAGCTGGATCAAATCGCCGGTTTCGTAATCAACAATTTCAAGCCTCTTGTTATAGACCAACAAAACATAGAGAGGGTCAATGAATGCAATGGAGATGGGGGTCGCTGCTAGTTTGAGCAGCGATGCAGAGAACTTGGGGAGTTCGTTTTTGTTGTCGGGGAGTGTCAAGCATACTGTTAAAGTATCCTTTACCAAAAGCATCAGATGCAGATTGACTTGAAGAGCGTATGTGGAGGGCCCCGAAGACGATAGCCCGAAATAGCTGAACGAAGTGGCGTTGCTGAAGTTATACAGGCCGCCTTCATCCAGAGTCAATTCGGTTACCAGAAACGTTTTACAGTCTAGAAGCACAAAACTAGTCACCAAACCAACCAATACCTTGGACTTATCGCCCGGATAAACGTCCAAAGACAGCACTTTATCATTAAGCACCACTTCTTGGAACTTCTGGAGCTGGAGAATGTTCCTGGTCTTATTAACTATACGATATACCACTACTTTCTTCTTGGTTCCCACCAACAAGAGCCTCTTGTCGACGTCATTGTAAAGAGGACCAATATTCGTCTTGGTCTCCGACAATTCCTGGATCAAGTTCAAGTGTTTTCCCACAATCTCGTAAATACTGATGGTATCGGAGCTATTGATGGCAATAATGGTTCGGTTAGGTTCGTTTGCAACGTCTATATGGGTGATTTTATCGATAGATCGGTTATCCCTGGTGATATTAGAGAACCTAGTTTCGAAAGAAGGCGCTGTTTTCTCGTCTGGCCCTTTGCCCGGCTTGGTAGACGACGAATGCTTGGTTTTGGTGGAGTAGATGATGAGATCTCCATTGGTTAAGCCGATATAAAGACGATCATTGTGCTGATATATGGCCGAGGACCGGGAATTGGACGGTAGCCGGATCCTTTGGGCCGGCTCGATGATGTCTATGTTCATTGTTGGGCTGGTGGCGATGGAATATGAGCTGGTGGATATGTTTGGGGCCAAACTGGTAGTACCAAAACAGCCGCGTGATTACCGTGGTCTTGCTAAATTATAGCGATGCCAGTAGGTCCATTGCCGCGGGACTGGGACGCAGTGCAGCACGATTACGGCTAATGAAGGCCATATTAGGGGGGGGGGTTGGCAAGAGAATAGGTACAAATAATGATATAGAGGTGTTTAAGAAGTTGGTTTGGGAGGATATACAAGCTGGTTGGCGATAAACTCATAAAACCTCGGCTTTCCGAACTGCCGAGTCTGGCGTAAAAGTTAGGGAGAAGCTGCCGACAAATAGAGAAAGTTAGCGACAACCTAGCGACAACTAACAACCTAGCGAGATATAGCTGCAAATACTTCGTATGAACTGATAAGTTTCACCCGACGCTTAAAACCTGGCATATCCAAGCATGAAAGCCACCAAGTATTCTTTAAAGTCACTGTACTAATCTAACTATTACTTCGGATATTTAGTATTACCCCAATTAATTAGATTTGGCCAGGAAACAGGAGCATATCAATGATGATCATAAATTTCAACCATCCACAGTTTATTTTGATTAAATAGGCTCAAAGAATAATTAATCTACTCTCGTCAGTCAATCATCTAGCCTATTCAATCAAATATTTAATTACATAGACATTAAATAATATCCGATACACCTTTTCCAATGTTAGTTTCAACTAATTAAAGATCTAACAATATATGAAACCACCCTGATAAAATAGTTTCCACCGTTCATCAAAACTATGTATTGATGCTTAACGCTGAACGATATATACCATACTGATCTAATTTTAATATCAGTCAATGCTACTGTAGCTCATTTAATAATTCTGATTTTTATGATACACTTCATAATTTCCATTCTTGAAATACTACCGATTTAATTACTTACTTAAGATTTGAGATTGACAATATCAGACTTGGTCCAATTGCAATTTCCAACCGTTCTATGTTATTGTAAAATTTAAATATCCTGATCAAAGCTAAAACATTAGTAAAAACCATTGTTTGAAAAACTACCATCAGTACAAGTCCTCCATGTTCAAACCAGGATCTCCTTGAATTTCTGTAGAAAGCTGGATTGCTTAATTTTCTTTCGTAGAAGTGTGTTTTCAGCTTGAGGGACTTTATCTTAGTGAAACCCAATTACATAAATTATTTAGTTATTGGCGATTATCAATATATATGTCAGACAGTACCCAACCCATTCACTCCTGCTTCTTTCTCGACCTCACAAGTAATTATCGACAGAAATCTTAGCTGGTAAATTATTATGTTCATTGTTCATTAAATATTCATTTAATAATGGTGAATAATTACAATGTCTATATCTTACAAATCAATTTTTATTTTCATATTATATTTATATTATATATACAGTCTATTTAAAATTGTTTCGTATGGAGGGTCGGAAATGTTCGTATCCCTCGGAAATAATAGTTCATAACAGTGACCGGAAATATTCATAAAACGACTTTCACTATTCAAACTAACAACTAGAAAAGTTTCATACCCCTATACTTACTCTAGCTGAAAAATTGATTATTCCACACTTAGTAGATCAGTTTATTAATGTCGCCTTTTAGTGGTTTCGTAGCACTTAAAAGTAAACTTTGGCCCCCCGACCTGCAAATACTTGTAGCCTGTACTCCGCCAAATTTCCATTTTTAATTCACGACCCTAGAATAATACCCCTTTCATGCACAAGTCGAAATATTCACTAGCATGTCTACAGAATCCTTCGTAACTCTCAGTAGAGATTTTATTGGTTGCTTCCTTCACTTTAATTGTTCCTTCCTACTTAAGTTTGACCTTTTCACTTTAGATTTACAAGCTGACCAAAATTCCTCAATTGTATTCAAGGCAGGAGAATAGGGAGGTAAAAATACTAGTTCCATTCCGCTCAGAGCAACTAACAATTGTAGATCACGCCTTTTGTGAATAGAAGCATTATCAACGATTAAATACTTCAAATTCTTGGGTTCACGATTTGTCTCAATTTCCTTCATCACACATTTTACAAATAAGTAGAAATGATCAGCTGTAGTACCTTTAGGAAAAATTTGAGCATCTTCAGAGTTCATTTTCTCTTTTTGTCGACTGAAAGTTTGGATGGATTTCTGACCCTCATATCAATGCATCCTTTGGAGCAAATTGCACCAAGGAACGATACACTCAATCCATTAGTAACAGGAACAGTTGCAACTGCTTTTTCACCAATAGCAGACCAGCCATATTCTCTTCTCATACTAATATTAAAGCCAGCTTCGTCAATAAATACGCAATTATTTTTGAAATCGAGCTTGTCTTTATATTCTTCGGCACACTCTTGCCTCTGTTTCTTAAGTTCCTCCAGATTCCGCCTAAGGACCCATTTTGAAATCCTCTTGAGGCTGAATTTACATTCCTTAGTAATAAAGTTTTAGATTGTAGAACTACTAGCTCTTATATCATCAAATGTATTTCTAAGTCCTTCCAACTTATAGTCTAAGGTTATAGTGGCATCTTTTTCAATCAAATCCTTCAAATATTTCTTATGGTTATCTTTAAGGAGTGGCTTACGACCGCGCTTCTTTGGAAACTGATAAATTCCATTAAGATTATCGACCACCTGTTTGTTCCAATTCCTTTTCCAAGCATAGGCAGTTTGTAAACTGATATCATTTAGTTTTGCAGCTTTTTTATAAACCGAACATCCTTCTTCAATAACCAAGTGCCAAAATCTATCCTTAATTGCTTCAGGGTAGTTTCTGTAAGGTCCTCTCTTTCTTTTGATTATATTCTACTCTACTGTAAACTACACTACTTTCTAGCAAATCTGTTTCAATTTCCATGTCTTCAACTGGATTGGTAATTCTCTTGCGCTCACTATAACTAGTACAATAATCTAATGAGAATGTCTCACACTACAACGTCATTCCATCTGGTTCTAAAGAGAATCGATTCCCAAGTCCATCCATATACTCATTTGCAAACTTCTTGGCCCTGATATCTATTGTGCTTGTGTGTTTGTATGTATATATATATATATATATATATATATTATACTAATCACATAGACTGAGCTGGGAATTCCGGTCACTGCGACCAGTTTCCGGTTGTGATTTACCACTCAAATTGATAAGCTAGCTTCTACCGAAGAATATGAAACTCAGTATTGCAACAAAGACACATTCCATTGTACTGGAACTAGAGATAATTTATATGAATCATTTCTATTTAGTTTGAATAAATAAATTCTTTAGCATGAAATTATCCGGTCACTATTATGAATCCTTATTTCCGAGGTGTACAAACATTTCCGACCCCCGGTACGAAACAATTTTGAAGAGACTGTACTCCGCCAGGAATCTGTTAAATACATACTACCGAGAGTCACTCCTTTCAGTTAAAGAGATTAGCAAAATCCAACTATGGAGGATTTGAGTATTAATCGTAAGATTTCTACAAGTTCCACAATACTATTGCAAGAAATTTCAGATGTACCAGAAATGACCCGACTTCAAGGGCCGCATAGAACCCAATAAAAAGTTCTAGTCCTGTATCTGGAATAATCAGGGCTCCAAAATCATTTCACCATAGTGCCTCCATAAAGACGTTCAATTCTTCACCATACGGATCTCTAATTAAAAAATAAGTTTCACAGGATTAACAAATCTAACTGGTCACTAAGAACTAGTATATTCAAACTTGGATCGATTGAAGGAACTAGAGCTAGTCACCAGATGCACGTTAAAGAAGATGGTACTAATTCACCAATTTCAATTGTAGTTATTTTTGTATTAAAATGGGACTCCTCCTAGATAGTTGTTCAATCGAGTTATTATTACTTAAATTTATTACACCATGACGATGTGATTAATACATGGACCACTTGAAAATTATTCTTGGACTGTGGCAATTTTTGTGTTTTAACGAATTGAATACGAGCTTCCATGCCCACCTGAATTCTACATCATGGTAATATTCTTTTCGGCTGGTGATTTTTAGACTAAAATTTCTTTACCGAATTTTTTTTACAAACTAATGCACTTTTTCAAGGACTAGAAATGCAGTATTCTGCATGATGTTCCTGTTGCGTCATGATGACGCACATTCAGTTCTATGCATATTTCTGACCAATCAACTGCTGTGCCACGCTTTTCAGACAACATATATACACATATTTATTTCCATACCCCCTCATATAGTTACCTATACTACTTGTTGAGTAATTCTATCTAGTCTCTTCTAAAAATGCAAAATGAAAAATTAAAAATCCTACCATAAAGAGCGAGTTCAATTTCGGTACACTGTTCGAATATACAGGAGACTACTTGACTGCAAGCATCTTTTCCAGTCTCCCTAGCGTTTTAGTAGACTAGGTGTTATATACCATTTTGACTCCTTTGTTTGAATTATTGAACCATAACCAAAAACATATATTTCTGAAGCAATCATTCTAGATTCGTGTAGTTTCCTCTATTATTATTATACTTGTATAATTCCTTGAAGTATTATCATTGGTTCATTCTAGAAAAGATATAATTTCGTTGCGCTTTTCAGTATGTATGCTATACACATATTATTTGAATATTTCTATTTGGTATAGAGAAGCACTATTTCGAAAGATAAACAACTATAGTGTCTTTTTAATTGTTGATACAATCCCTAATAGGTGCTAAATATTTCGTAGAAGATACTGCTACAAAATCCTTTGACTCAAGTAAGTCCTAGAAATAGAGCACAAATATCAGCATGTGTGACTTTTTTCTAATTAGAATATTACGGTATTATATTCTTCCACATTAGTTCCCATTTTTGTTCTCGGATTTTCAAAAGTTGATATATTATTATTAGTATTATTATCCTGCCTTACAAATTTGCTGTGGCTAGGGTTCTGGTACAATTGAAGAATTTCATTGGGACACTATATTGGCTAATTAAGAGCCTTAACGAAGTTGAATATGGTCTAAACTTTTTCTTGATTTGCTTAATATCCGATTATTTTTCCGGGCTATTGCTATTCTTCATAGGGACATTCAAGAAAGTGAAATTCTTGGGAGTTAGAGACCAAACATTATCCTGTTACATGTTACAATATCTCCTACGATAGTCTTACTTGTCAACCTGGTTTCCGAAAGATCATTGCCTATACTTTATACTAGTAGTACTCACCATGAGATGCGCTTGTCATTTGAAATCGTTTCTTTGTTCGGAGAAGGTTCCGAAAAAATCATGCATAAAAAATATTCCAACAGAAATCCAATAGTTGCAAAAAAAGCTGCAACAAGTTTTTTGAGTATGGGTATCTTTACATGAACGCGCAATGCATCCTAGGATGGTTTGAGTCCTGCTAATGATGCAATTCTTTAAACCTATATATACCTATCCAAAAGTCCATTGGAAAGGACAAAAGTCTTTCTAAGTAGACAGCAGTAATAATGATTCTACGTTACATATTTACTGCCATTCTACTGTTTGTGGTTGTTTCTGCAACTACGATCTCACAAAATTTGATCTCTAGAACTACTTTTACTTTACAAATTGGTGATATTATCATACAGCCTAATGTTTACTGGTCTATTATCAATAACGCTATTAATGCTATTGCAGGGTCGCTTTATGTGAACGAAGGTAGTGGATTCTACGTATCATCTGCAGAGGGTTATTTACTTGGTTTGAATGTTGGTCTTGCTGGTCTTATTAATAGTATCCATAATGATGGTACTATTGCTTTCAACTCCTTAAGATCAGTTATTGCTCCAAACTACCTTTTAATTGGGGCATCTTTTACGAATAATGGCAAATTTTATATGGGTGGTGATGGTGCTATAGGTATTCCAGTCATGAGTATCACATCACTCGCATGGGTAAATAATGGCCTTATGGTTTTTGAACAGAATTATAGAGGAGCTGGTATAGTCAGTCTTGGTACTCCTCTCGCTACCATTTACAATAATGGTCAAATTTGTTTATACAAAACAGCTTATGTTCAAACTACCGCTGTTAGAGGTGCCGGTTGTATTACTGTTGGTCAAGAGGCCAATATGTACATTTCAAACTCACTCTTAACATTTGATAGGGCTCAAACCGTCTACATGGAGAGCCCATCTTCCTCTTTGAAGGTTGAAAGTCTTAGTTTGGCTCAGGTTTATAAAATTAGAGGTTATGGTAACGGAAATGTCATCGGTTTATCACTTGGACTTAATTCAAGAAATATTCTTCTTGGTACCAAACCATATTCATATGACTCGAAAACTGGTATTTTAACTTTGTATTCTCTTCTCCTTTGGCAAAATTTCGAAATCGGTCAAGGATATGATCCAAATTTGTTTCAGGTTGTTGATGGTATATTTGGTAATGGTGTCGAGTTCGTTCGGAGTGGTGCTGTGGTATACAATGGTCCCCCACCACAAGAAGGAGTGCCTGACGGTTGTCAACCATGTGATTACACCTTCCCTACACCACCAGGAATTGATGATGTTGACTCTAGCTCAAGCTTATCTTCTTCATCAACCTTGCCAACTTCATCAAGTACCTTTTCAAACTCAGCTACTAGCTCATCTTCTAGGGAACAGTCATCGAGTGCTACCTCAAGATCGGCAACCAGATCCTCCTCCCAATCTGCTTCATCATCCCTGTCAGCATCTCCAACTAGTTCTGCTTCAACTAGTCACAACAGCTCAGCATCAGCTGAAGAATCCAGCTCATCATCAACTAGTCACTCAGAGTCTGCTTCTACCGGTCCCTCCAGTTCTAGATCTAGCTCTGAGTCAACTAATCAATCTACAACTAAGTCAGGATCAAACTCATCTACCGAACCACAATCAAATAGTAGATCTTCTTCAGAAAACGCATCAAACACATCTCCATTCACTGAGTACACTACTACTTTCTAGCTCTGAAGGTTCTCCATTCACTGAGTACACTACTACTGTCGTCACCACCAACTCCGATGGATCTGTTTCCACCGAAACTGATGACGTGAAGGTTACTACTGACTCTAACGGAAGTCTTTACACTATTACAAAGAATGTTTCAGGTTTAGTAAGTAGCGCTACTGATCATGGTACTATTGTGGTTACCGTTACTTCTTGTTCTGATGAGAAGTGTACTACTGAACCAATCACTACTGGATGGACTATTGTGACTGAGATGAGTACGTCGTATACTACTTATTGTCCATTGACTAGTGATGCTAGTGCTTCTAAGTCTGGCGCTAATGAATCTCATAGTACTTCCGTTGTGACTGTTACTTCATGCTCCAATGATGAATGTAGAGTGCAACCTGTGTCGACTGGGTGGACTGTGGTAAGGGAAGACGAAACTTCTTACACCTCCTACTATCCTTTGACGTCTGCAGATGTTGCTCCTGCTCCATCTGATTCTTCTGTGGATGAAGAGTCGACCATTTTTACTATTGTCACCTCAACGGTTGATTCTGGATCAAGGTCTAACTCTCCACAAATTTCTCCAGCTCCAGCATCTACATCTGCTCAAAGTGCCGCTTCTTCAGAGTCCGCATCACCATCTTTTGCCCCAGTTGAAGGTTCAGCTACTGGAGTTGCAGCTTCGTTGGGTGCTATCTTATTTGGTCTCTTAGTTGTTTTCATGTAACTTGCTTTACCCTTAAGATAAATTGAATAAGTGGTGACGATGTGTTCACAGCAGGTTCATATTGGCGCCTTTATGTTTTTTTCGGTTACAATAATTTTTTCGTTTCTTGTATTTTTACTACAATATTTTAGTTCTAGATTAAGATTAATAAATTTTTCGGTATATAAATTAACTATCTGTGTTTTAATATTTGAATTATTGTGATTAATCACTTTTGGAGAACCAAACTACCAAGATACAGAGTAATGTTGTTATTGTTCATCCTTGTATAATAAATTTTATGGACTACAAAAGGTTGGAAGGACTGTGAAAGAGGAAACAGTGCTCTTGAAGATTGGTGACGGAAAATTCAGAGCTTCACACCATTCTACAGCCTTTTCTAAATTACTTCAAACCAAGCGCCGGAATTGTTTGCATCCCTGGAACAAATTAGTTCATAATAGTGACCGGAGTTATTCATAATAAGGCCCCCACTATTTTCATACTACTGACTTCAAAAATTAACATACCCCTATAGCCTCTGATTATTAATAGATGACTAATTAACTTGATTCCACCTTCTGTAGCCCATGTTGGATCCTATTTTGCCTTAGATTACATGACCCTAAAATAGGGCCCGCTCCGTACACTTGCTAAAATACTCATCAGCATGTCTACAGAACCCATTGTAACTTTCTGGTGATATTTTACTTGTGGCTTCCATTACTTTAGGTGTCAATTGCTCTTTTCTACTTAAATTTGATCTTTTCACTTTAGACTTACATACTGACCAAAATTCTTCAATTGCATTCAAGGCGGGTGAATAAGGAGGTAAATAAACAAGCTCTAACCCGCTCAGTGCAACCATTAGCTGGAGGTCACGCCGTTTATGAATTGAGGCATTATCCAAAATCAATTATTTCAAATTCTTGAGTTCCAGATTACTCTTTATTTCTCTAATAACACTCTTGATGAAAGAGTAGAAATGATCAGCTGTGGTACCTTTGGCTGTACTTTGAGTATTTTCGGAGTCGTTGATCTTTCTCTTCTTATTGGCTGGAAATCTATTAGGAGTTCTTACCTTCAAATCTATACATCCCTTTGATGAAATCGCACCTAAAAAGGATACATTCAATCCGTTAGTTACAGGGACAGTAATAACCGCCTTTTCTCCAACAGCTGACCAGCCATACTCTCTTCTCATACTAATGTTAAAACCTGCTTCATCAATGAAGACACAATTGTTTTTGAAATCAAGTTTGTCCTTATATTCCTCAGCCCATTGTTTCTTTGCTTCTTCAGCTCCTCCAGACTACGTCTAAGCGCCCATTTTGAGATTCTCTTAAGGCTGAACTTACATTATTTGGTGACGTACTTCTGATAGTAGAGCCGCTTGCCTTGAAGTTCTCAAAAGCTGTCCTAAGCCATTGCAACATGAAATCCAAGGTCACAGTAGCTCGTTTTCAATCACTTTTTCAAATAATCTTTATGGTCGTCAGTAAGAAGTGGTTTACGGCCACGCTTCTTTGGCTCCTCCGTTGAGATCATTGACCACTTTCTTTTCCAGGTATAGGTAGTTTGTAAGTTGATATCATTCAATTTTGCAGCCTTATAAACTGAGCATCCTTCCTCGATTACGAAGTGCCAAAACCTTTCTTTAATTGCTTCAGGATAATATCTGTATGAACCCCTTTTTGCTTTGTTATACAGTTGAGGGCTTTCGAAGTCACTATCAGCTACATCAATTTCAGCTACATCAATTTCAATCTCCATATCCTCATCGGAATTGATGATCCTTTTAAAATCACTGTAACTAAAACAATTTTCTAAAGGAGAAATCTCACACTCAAGAGTCATCTCATCAGGCTCCAAGTCAAACCGGTTACCAAGACCATCAACAAATCCTTTTTCTAATTTTTTTGCTTTTAAATCCATTTTTTATTTTTTTTTTTCGTTGATAATTGTATATAGAGATATATTGTTAATGATCACATAGAATAGGAAATCCACCCTATTTATAGTGATTTTACAATTGCAAAATACCACTTCTGTGATTACTATTATAAATAAGAGTGATGACTAATACGTCCTGGCTATATAAATCCCTCAAAATGTTCGTTGTTATGTACGATATGGGTTGTTGTAGTCTGAATATTTGTCCGCCTCTATCACGAATAATTCCGGTGCTCGGTTTGAAGTAATTTAGAAAAGACTGTAACATAATAATTTACCAGCTAAGATTTCTGCATAATAATTTAATTTTTTAGCCATATCAATATTCCTTCGATTATTAAAGAGTTGGGCAGTTTCTAGTTAAATTTTCAACCGTTTCAGTATTATAGTAATTGAGAGATCTCTGATTGGGGTTAACCATTGGTCAATTTAATTATTTACTTTCAATTATCGCAGTTTCAATGACATAATATTTCTCTTGTTGTGTCAAAAGAATTATGAAACTTAATGATTAACTATTACTTCAAGCTCATTCGTTGCTCAGAATTTTATCTGGTGATTCTTTGGTGATTTTCACTAAAATTTGTATCTGGATTATTGACAAAAATTTCCCCTTGTTTGATGGACTGCTTCGTGGCCCTTCATTGCTTATTCACGCATTTTTGGTACTTTCAATTAATTTAAACTACAATCGCTGAACGTTGATTAACCTGACCTCAGTGGATCTTGGTTCAATTATTTACAGCTGAGTGGTACTATCCATTTAATTTAAAACTGAGTTCTGATTTATCACTTTAGTTCTGACTGGGTGGTACCAATTTAACATCTTTAATGATGGCTCTAATTGTACTATTTAATTAATATGAATTGAGCTTTGCTATTATATCTTTTTGCTATTTTGAAATGAATGGTGCCTTTCATATAGTTTTAATTTTCTGATCTGAGTTGTACAATAATTCATTTAAATTATTTACTTCTGAATAATACTTATTAACTAGTTATCTGAACTTTTATCAGATGACGTTGACAAAGTTAATCACACCAGCACAGTACTTGACCAATTCATCCATTTCATTATAAGATTCAGCATTGACCTTGGCCCAGATCTGCAATTGGATCTGGAGCTCGTCGTCATGGGGGTTGTTTGCAATCACATCGGCGTGGTTCTTCAAGAACATGGCAAAGAAGGCCTGGTACAAGTCATAGTTGGTCTTGGACTCCATTCCTTGGACCATGGCCCTGATGAACCAGGTCATTTCATTCAATGGGGGGAACTCATTGATTGACCGGATCTCCAAATCAACAACGGCGGGGGAAGCACCTACCAAGTAGGCCAAGAACTGGCTAAAGTCGTCGGTTCTGGCCCCTTCTCTCAAGAGGTTGGTGAACTTGGACTCGAAGGAGTGGCTATCGCCATTTCTGAGCTTGTGCAACTTACTGGTTTCGACGACTTCAGCACCATTGGACTGGTCAGCAGACACCTTTCCTTCGGCTACAGAAGCTCTGTCACCCACAGCTTCTCCCGACAAGGACAAGAAGAAAGGGGCATTTTCGGCCTTCTTGGGGGCCTCCTTGGGCTTGCTTCTTTGCTTGATGGTATCCAAGTGCAACAAGGTGGAGTATTTGGCCCGGGGACCCAAAGATAAGGTGACCAAAGAGGTGTCGATTTGATCTACCGACTGGTAGTCCTGAGGCAAGTCAGCATCGAGGACAGTGTCGTCGTCGAGAGCTCCGTCCAATAAGGTGGAGCCTCCGTCGCCCGAAACGTTGGGCAATAAGATGGTGGCAAAGTCGTCTTCTTCCACATGTCTGGTGGAAATGGGCTTGAACTGGGACCTATTGGTCCACAAGGAAACCCCGTTCCCAGACACATGGGTGGTGGCCAACAAGTCGCCCATGGGGGAGAACTTTACCGAGGTGGCGACATTTGGCAAACGGACCCCATCGATACAGCCACCCGTAGGAAGATCCCAGGTCCGGAGCGTGGCGTCCAAAGACACCGACACGATCCATCTTCCGTCGGGAGAGAAGTCCATGCCGGTGATACGGTTGGTATGGCCAAACAACACTCTGACCACCTTCTGGGTGGCCAAATCCACCACCACGATACTCAAATCGTCCAAGGCACAGGCCACCAAGTCGGACGAAGAATGGTACACGATGGCGGTGATGGGGGCATCCAACTGCAACTTTCCCAAGTATTTGGACTCGTTGAAGTCGTAGAATCCAAGCACACCGTCCAAGCCACTGGACACCATTCTTCTGTTCATGCCATCGATGGCCAACCCGGTCACCGCCTTCTTGTGCAACATATACTTCTTCCGTAACAACCCCGACTGTAAGTTGTAGGCACCTATACCGCCGGTGGAGGAGCCCACGAAGCCAAAGTTGCCACACTGGGAGATACAGACACACTTGACGATGCCGCCGTCCACGGTGTTGAGCTGGTGGCGGCCCACCCGCTTGGCCTTGGAGTCCCACGTCCGGGCAAACGTCTCGTCCTTGTGGGCGGTCATGATGTTTTCCCATTCGCCTTCTCTGGTCTGGGACGACGTGATGGCTACGATCTCGGGGTACTTGTCTCTCATGGACGCCACGGGCCCGGCGGCCCTCTTGGCGGTCTTCTGAGGTCTTTGGGACATCTCCTGCGCCTGGGCATCCTTTCTTAACGAGAAGCACCACAACGACCGGTCTCTGGAGGCACTGTACAACCAGTGGGTCTTTTCTTCGTGGGGAAACTCGATGGCAATGGGAGGCGCCGAATGGCCCCCCCTGGACCTCAAGTGCCGGGGTGGCGACACCACCGAGGTGTTGGTGGTGGAAAGCGTGGGGTCAAACACATATTCCTTCAAGTGGTTGTCTCCACCGTTGGTGACGATGATGGGCTGGCCGTTCAAGAAATGGACGTTGGCAATGCCTCCGTGGGTCTGCTTGTGGACGTTCCGAAGCACATGGACCCGGGACCGCCTGGCCAAGTCGTAGAAGAACAAGTCACCGGTGTTCAAGCCGGCCACCAAGTGGGGGCTGCCATCGGTTCTGAACGAAATAGACACCACCTTGGCCGATACGTCCTGGGTGGAGGCCACGATACGCTGGCCCAAGATCTTGCCCTTTTTCAAGTTGTACAAGTACACATGGCCCACGGGAGTCCCCACGGCCACTACATCCAACACGGGGGCAGCCTCGATACACGAGATGCCGTCCATGAACACTGCTTCCGACGACCGGTACAACAACTTGCCGGTCCGGATGTTGATGATGAACAAGCTGCTGGTGGTGGCCACCACGATTTTGTTGAGGTACGTGGGAGGATGCACAATTCCCACCACGCCCCCGTCAATGGCACTGTTAACAGCATGGATCTTGGTGTAGAACTCGGTGGGGATCTTGGATCCTCCGGGTCTTTTGAACACATAGATGTCTCCGTTGGTCACGCACGCAACAAGAAAGTCGCCAAACACCAAAATATGGCTGACACTCTCATCCGTTTCGCACTCGACCGTGTGTTCCAACTTTCCCCGTCTATAAATGGCGATCTTGTTGCCATATCCAGCATACACATAGTGGTAATGGGCAGCCAAACAGGTGATTTTCGACGAAGTCTGGGTCTGCGACACAAACAACAAGTGGAGCGTGGCCACGTCGTAGATCTGGAATGATCTGCCCACCGAAGTCACCGCATAAAACGTGGTTCCCAAAGTACCAATAGCAAACGGGGTTTCGTTGGTAACATTGCCCACAACTCGGAACGGACTGAAGATTTTGGACGGCCGGACGACCGCCTTGGTTCCTGCACTCTCTACCTTTCTTCTCTTGTCAGGTTCGGTCATCTGGTGCTGATAATGGTGGATAAAGGGTGGTTAAAGGGTTGGTTAAAATGGTGATGTCTAAGTGAAAAATCCATGGGGCAACGGTCGTGCGCGATGCCCTGCGATGGCCATGTCCAAAAGTACATCACCAACTACTTCCACGATTATCTACCATGAGCCCCATCGAAAAAAGACCAGGAGACGACCACGACGGTGCGAGCGACGCCAAGAAGCCGCACGTCGAAACCGGTGCCAAAAAAGACCATTTTTCAAAGGGTATTGCTGCCATCAAGCCCGAATTCATCGTCCAGGCCGAGGCCATCGAGCCCTCTTTTGACGATGATGAGGCCGAAGGAGGCGACAGGGAGGCCGGCGAGAAGGAGAAGGGCGGAAAGAGGAAGAGGCGCGGCCAGAACAAAAACAGAGACTTGAGACAGCAGGTGCTGGAGGTGCGGTTGTGCTCGACTTTGTTGGATCCAGAAAACCCCAAGGAGTGCCAGTTTGGGGCCCAGCAGTGCCGGAACACCCACGATGTGGCCCAGTATCTTGCCAGTAAGCCCGAGGACATCGATGGGGTGTGTCCCGTGTACCTGGCTATCGGGTACTGTCCTACTGGGTTAAAATGTAGATGGTTGAACTCTCACTACAACAAAGAAACCAATCGTCTTTTGAAGGACTTGCACCAGCTGCAACAGGCCCAGGAACAGTTGAATTTCGAGGTCAACAAGATCAAGCCCGACCAAAAGAGCTTGTTGCAGAAGAAAAAGTACGACTTCAGCCATTCCGAAGAAGTCATCAAGTATATCGACACCATGGTACAAAACGAGGAGAACATCGCCAAAGCCAAGGCAGCCTCGGAAGCCAGTGAATCCACGGGAACCAATGGAACTGCTGACTCGTCCGAAGTCACCGACTCCGTCAAATCCACCGACTCCGTCAAATCTACCATGGCTTCCTACGTCGAGGCTCCCTACAAAGTAGCAGAAAAGAAGAAACTCTACCTCAAGAACGCCAAAATCGTGTCGCCATTGACCACCGTAGGAAACTTGCCATACCGTCGTTTGATGAAGACATTGGGGGCCGACGTCACCTACTCGGAAATGGCTTTGACCGTGCCTTTGTTGCAGGCTACCAACTCGGAATGGGCTTTGCCCAAGGCCCACCGTAGTGAATACCCCGGATTTGGGGTCCAGATCGCTACCTCTAAGCATTGGGCAGCAGCCAAAGCGGCCGAGGTCATCTACAAGGAAACCACGCATGTTTCTGAGCTCAACTTGAACTGTGGGTGCCCCATTGATTTATTGTACCGTCAAGGACAAGGGTCTGCGTTGATGGACCAACCGGCTAGAATGCTTCGGATCCTCAAGGCTATGAATGCTTCTTCTGGAGACATTCCTGTCACTGTCAAGATGAGAACAGGAACCAGAGACAACAAGAACACCGCCAGAACCATGGTGGAAAGAGTGTTGGCCGAGAACGACGTTGCTGCTATCACTTTACATGGCCGTTCCCGTCAGCAAAGATACACCAAGGAAGCCGACTGGCAATACATCAGCGAGGTGGGCCAGGTTGTCCAAGAGTGGAACCAGAAGAAGCTAGACAACAAGGACTCTGCCGAGACCCAGCCAACCTGGTTCGTCGGTAATGGAGACGTCTATACCCATGAAGATTGGTATGCCCATGTCAACACTCCCGGGATCGATTCGGTCATGGTAGCCAGAGGAGCACTTATCAAGCCGTGGATCTTCGAAGAGGTCGATGCTCAGCAGTACTTGGACAAATCGGCCACCGAGAGATTGGAAATGTTGCGTCAATTCTCCAACTATGCCATTGAACACTGGGGCTCCGATGAGTACGGTGTTGGGTTGGCCAGAAGGTTCATGTGTGAGTTCTTGAGTTTCACCCATAGATACATTCCCGTGGGGATTTTGGAGAGATTGCCTCCCAAGATCAACGAAAGACCTCCCAAGTGGAAGGGAAGAAACGAATTGGAAACGTTGTTGGGATCTTCTGATTACAAGGACTGGATCAAGATCACCGAGATGTTTTTGGGAAAGGCTGGGCCTGGGTTCCAGTTCACCCCTAAGCACAAGAGTAATTCGTATCAATAGAAGCGCAAATAGCAGCAGGATCGTTAGTAGCTGTTTGGGGATGCAGTTTGGGGGTATTTAGGGGGAGTTATATAGCTAAAGTTGGAAATTCGCAGCCATTATTCGCAGCCATTATTCGCAGCCATTGGTATATGTACATAATTCTGTGACAACGGGGACCGTTGCCATTCACCTGTAGAAAGGTTTACTAGATCCATTAGTCTACAAAATAGTTGTTGATGATATATATTCATGATTTTGGTACAATTACCTAATTCAAAACTGGAGTTTTTGGGGAGTTTCCAGGCAAGCCGATGAGCTGGAAGACCACAAGACCAAAAAGTCAAAGAACTAAAAGGCTAGACAACTAAAAAAGGATCAAAGGCCCCAAAGTTGACCGCCACAAATTGGCACCTTTATTTTACTTTTCCACTCCAGTAGCAACCGAGTCGTAATCCTTGGACAAGTTCTTGGATTGTTCCTTCAATATCTCCAAATCTTCGTCCTTGGCAGCCAATTGCTTCTTTAACTCGGCAATCTTGGCCGAATCGCTGCCGGTAGCCGAGGAATCGGACTTGGCCAAGTCTAACTTGTCCTTGGTAGCAATCAATTCGGCCACCAACGAGTAGGTTCTGGTGATGATAAGAGTCAAAAACAAGGTAAAACCACAAAGGTACATGTTTCTTTGGGCATAGAACCGTCTGGCCTGGACCTCGGATCTGTCGTTCATGATCCCTGACACCGCTGTTTGCTGTCCACTAGGCGAAGATGCCCTCAACTCACTGGTGACGGCATACACCCGGTTGACCGAGTCCACAAACAACACGAATATGAACCCCAATATGCACTTGAGCGCAATCTGGAACTTTTCATTCTTAAACGGCGCCGACGCCGTCGACAACACCGTTCTTCGAATGTTTCTAGGGTATGGTAATGACAAGATGGTGAAGAAAGCCATTTCCACCACCAACAAGCCGAAAACGAGATTGTAGTACAAAGCCATAGTTAATTTAAGATTCAGGGGAGTCGATTAGTCAAGGAAAGAACTGCCAATTGACGATAAATTCACCGTTGGGGGAAGAATGGGTGGTTTTATAGTGCACTGGCGTCTTTTGCTGTCATGTGTGCCGCGCACGTGACTTTCTATGGTTGCTAAAACCTACATGGGTATGACGACAGGATCGACAGGGGCCAGGGGGCGACTGTTTGGGTGTTCGGTTGGGCGTTCGGCTATGCTAGGAAGGAGCCTTGGTAGCGCTTAGTTACGAACTTGTGGCTGGTGGGGTTTTTTTTTCCATTTTTTTGCACCACCAATCTCGACAATAATGGTTGTATATGCTTATAGAAACGACGTGATGTGGGGCATTCCTGGGACTATGGCTACCATGGTCAAGGTTTGCTTGTCTGGGGACGGAGGGGTTTATTGGGGTCTGTTTTGGGTGGTTGACAATCGAACAGCAATCAAAGTGATTTCGCGTTTTGCATGTCAGATGTCAAACATTCCTGAAACCGATCTGAAACGGTTCCGAAACTGCGACCATCCATTTGACACATTATTCGACTACACCGGTGAGTTTTGACACATTTTTGATTGGGCACATCATGCTTTGGTTGGAAGGGTCGGTTGCAAGTGACTTTTTGCAGCCAACGGATTTTCCTTTTTTTTTTTTGCAGCTAAACTCCACCATTATTTTCAACTGGTTTATTTATTAAGATTAACTATTAAATGAAATGGTCATTACCATGAATTTTTTTGCTTTAAATGTAAACCGGATAAACTTGAAATGGTCATTACCTTGAATTTTTTTTTTTCCGTTAAAAGTAAACCGGATAGTATATCTATATTACCCTTTGATGGGTCTCGGATTAAGGGGCCCATCGTATGCTCGTTTTTATGACTAGACTATTTTTATGATGTGAATTTTTAGGAATTGTCTTATGAATTGGATGGAAATGTTGAATTTGACAATTTTTTGATTGTTATTTTTTTTTTTTTTTTGAATCAATAGCCTAGCGAAACCTTAAAGGTGAAGGTCACCAAGAATGGCAAAGTGATATATAACACCGAGTACTGCGCAATCAAACAGACTGCCAAGCAGTCCATCTGTAAATGATCGTCAGAATTGGGATCAGTGTAAAATGCTGTGAAATAGACCAAGGATGTGGCACTGGGAAGTCCATACTCCAATACACTCACGAACCGCACAAGTTTATCGTCACCATACCAACCAGCTTTATGAAACCCGGTGGTAATTCCTACACCAATCATAGGAAGTAAAACCAATCTGCTGGCGGTGACCATGAGGGCAGTTTTCCAAAATCCTGGAGGCATTTTTTTCACCTGTAATCTGGAAATAGTTGCTCCCAACAAAATAAGACCCAAGGGAACAGAGGCTGCCCCCACATAACTGGCCAAATCCATGAGGAAGGAGAGTGGCGGTTGTCTGTCAGGGGCAGGATGTATGTGGAAGTTCAGAGTCTCGACGAAGAGAGCCTTTAATGGAGGCGACATGGCAATGGCAATTGATCCGATCAAGGCGATGGAATTTGGAGCCAAAAAGTTCTTTCCGATCTCTTTCATCTCCAGCTTGAACCGTTGCATGCCCCTCCTTGGACCTTTATCGACGTCTTCGTCTCGAGGAAACACGGGATCAGCACTGGCACCTATTGTTCCTGAAGGAACTCTGCTGATGTCTTGGTTTTTCAAGGCATCGTATTCGGAGTACTCGTGGATAACATCGGAGATATCTTGGGTCCTTTGTTTTCTGAGCTCAGTGCTTCTGAGTTGGGATTGAATGGAGTAGAAGTTGGTATTGATCAGGCCGACAGAGCTTCTTCTACGGCGAACCCCATCTTCGGAATTGGTGGACGGCCTGGACCCCGATTTGGTAAGCTCGTGTACTCTTAAAAACTCGTGGTGCTGAAGACGTTCCAAGTCGGTGGCGTCCTCATTTGTGCTTGCAATGGAGGTTTCGTCGTTTTCAGGTGGCACGCTGTGGTCACTGGCAAGAGTATTCTTTTCTGCGGTGGGATCGGAGTCGGAGTTATCGATAGTCTTTGTTGATTTGGAGGTTTCGGTGGACTCTGTGGCCTGTTCCGGGTCCATTTTCGGATTGAGATCCTCTCTGAAGTCCGACTGGACAAGACGGTAGCCCCCAAAACAGAATTGGACAAGCACTTGGGCGGCAAGAAAGATACACACGTAGGCAACACCTCTGCTGCCATCAATGCTGGAGAAAACCACGTCTCCCTTGGAAAGCGTCTGTAGATAGGCAATGGGCAAGTCGGAGATGTTGGGGAAAAGCCCCACCGAAAGAAGACCTCCAAGCCAACGCCGGGGGCTCTTGGTGACGATATAGATCAAGAACGAAAGCGAGGTTCCACTGCCAAAAAGAAGGATCCCCGTGAGGAAAATGACCCCCATGTTCTTGATATCGCTGCTTCGAAGGTTGGTGACAATGTTTTCAAAAATCAATGCTGGCATGATGGCAAGAACCACAAGTCTGGAGATGTCCCGACAAGTAGTCACCAGAAGAACGTTCTTTTTGGCTAGAAAGAACCCCATGCCTATAATGAAGTAGATCTTGAAGATGGGCTTGACCGCCGCATAGATTATTAGCCCTATGGGATGTGAATGTGACGACGACATCGTTCTTTTTAGCAAGGTTGAGGATGGCGCTTAGAGGGTTATTGGTAGATTTGGCGATGAGATGTGGCTTTTGTGAAGAGGGGCGAATTTGGACAAACAGGACGGCGGTTATGGTTCTCCAGGACACTACTTTAGGGCCCTTTGGAGTGGTTGGTGTGGTGAATAGTCCTGAGTAGTGATAAGGAAAGTAGTTGTAGAAGTAATAGGTTTAGAAAAAAAAAAAAAAAGCAAGAACCCCCACATCTAGACCCTCCACACTTTGTGGACCACCACCGCACCTAACCAAAGATCAGTACATTCACAGCACAATAGAATCAGGAAACGGGAAACATAGGAGGGATTGACACTAGCAAAGGGAGGGGCAAATGATCGTGGGGGTGGGTGGGGGTTTCCTGATTCGGCTGCAAAATTGGGGCGCTTGGTTATTGGGTTACGCATGATCTCTAGTGGTAGAGTGGTGGGGGACACTCCATGAGTAATGTGGGGGATCCCAAGCCAAGCCGTTCGAAATTAAGCTTCTACAACAATCGGCTCTGGACCAGTGCCCATATTTCCACACTAAGACTCCGTTTCCGTTGGCCTAAAATC